>JAUYWG010000048.1:6751825-6779756 GCA_034779775.1 Enteromius afrohamiltoni
ATTAGAAAAGAGCAAAAGCCTATCTGAAAAATGCCAAACAATAACAAGCAAAGATACAGTAGGATTTGTCAGTAATATTTCTACGATGGCACTTAGCAAAGGGTCAACTGATTAAAAGAAGAAACTGAGGTCAGTTACCATTAGCCATAACGCACAACAGGGCAAAAATAGTAAACATAACTGCATTCATTAAATGTATGTCATGCTTGTACATGCAAGTAAAAACTGCAATACTAAACTCTTGCATGTGGTTGCCAGGATGCTGTATAGAGTGCAACAGTTGGTAAAAATTGAATTCATTTTCTCCACAAGGAAACAGACTTTATACAATAACTTATAACCCTTTAAAAAAAAGACCTACTGTGAGTTTCAAGGTTGTTAATCAATGGTCCATCCTTTTGATGAAGCCATCTGTTTACATTTTTATAGAGGGAATATGTGTGTGTGTGTGTGTGTGCGGGTTTATGTGGTTTATGAGGACACAAATTTGTATAATGAAATGGGTATGACATAGGTATTACAATTTGTAGGTGTTTTATGAGGACATTTTCAGTGTCCCCGTAATTCAAAAGGCTTAAAAACATAAAAAATGGTGTTTTTTGAAAATCTAAAAATGTACACAGTTTCCTGTAAGGGGTAGGTTTAGATGTAGGGTCAGTGTAGGGCATTACCACATATAGTTTGTCCAGTATAAAAACCATTACCCCTATGGAAAGTCCCCATAAATCACAAAAACCAACATGTGTGTGTGTGCATATCTGTCTGTCTCTCTGTATGTCTGTACATTTGTCTGTCTCTATTTCTGTCTGTTTGGTTCTTTTCTTTGTCTGTATTTGTCTCTATTTCTCTATGTATCTATCTATCTACAAATATGAATGGAAAAAACACTTCTAGAGCTAATGACTAGAAATAATGACTGGAGATCTACTTCAGTGTAAATCTGTGTGATTTTTGCACCCTGTGTATCGTCTGCCAGAAAGAATATGCCTGCTTATTTAGAAAAGTAATAATAAACCTCTCCTCGACAAACTGGATGATTTGATGCATCGCTCATGTCTGTAGCACAAATGATGTTTTTCAGATTCATGAGCAATATTAATAGTGATCGTTCGACTTATGACAGGAAGATTGTGAAAGATTGCACAGTTTGAAAGAGATACCATATTAATTCATTGTGGTTTACAGTAGTAACAATAACTGTATTTTAGCATTTAATGTAGTCCTTTGGCAGAATCTATGGTCCAGTGGCAATCTTTTGTAAATATACATCACCATATTGAAAACTCTGAGATTACAAAATGCAGATGTTCCCATACAGAAATCAAACCACAGAGATAAAGAACTAACTCTATTCAGAACCACGCCAGTTATTTCTAAACTCCATGCAGTTGACAAAGCCGTCAGCAGATGGCAGTATCAACCCAGACCAACCGTTTTAAACTTCACACATCAATATCTCCCTCTGTCTGTCTACCTCCCACCACAGAGATTTACTTTAGATGAGTAATATTCCACAAATGATGGATGGAAACGTTCTGAAAACACATTAAAGCTGAAGCCATTAAAAGAGAAGAAAAACACAAAGAAGAACAGAGGAGGAGAGAGAAGCACTTACCACCTGCCGCAAAATGAGTTAGAGAAGAAATGGAGAAAGAGAGACATGTTTAGGTCAAAGTCAGAGAGTACTGTAATATTACTAAGAAACACAACAACAAGAAGCTTGTAAAGGAAAATGACACTATGAAGTGCATAGGGTGTGGTTTTTAGTTTAGTTCATTAGCATCATCCTCAAATACTATATTTTATATATATAAATAAAAAGTAAAATTCTTCTTCTGATACTGTGTTCAAAAGGGTTAGTTTGGTCAGAATGGTTTTCTTCTGCCAAATATCTTTGGATAATGACCATTAGACATTTTCAGACAACTTTTTGGTGTGAATGCAGAACATAGAAATATAAGACAGGCCTGAAGATGGTTTGTTTCCAGAATAATTTAATATTTGCTCCTGCAGTTAGACTGGAGTGTAATTACTAGTAGATCGAGTTAATGCAGTACCTGAAATCATGATGCTAATAAGCTTGTTAGTGTCAGACATGTTTGGAATATGACTTAAAGAAGAGCTGAATACATACGTGTCCATGCAGGTCTGTGTTAAGAAGCATAAGCGCACAGGTCAGTGTGTGAGCACCATCTATTAAAAAAAGAGTTAGGAAAAACAGAGTTAGAGAACAAGAAATCATACATTTGAAACTAAAACACTGCTTCGAAATCAAACCAGCGGCATAGCTACACATCACAGGAGATTTAAAGCATCATAAGCATCATTTGCTAGGCTAGCGACATGCTAACATGTTCCAAATGTTCTAATAAGTCACTCATGAGGTTACAATTCAGTGAAGACACCATCTAAGAAGGCCATCTAAGATGGTATCTACATTATGAGATGCAATCATAAAATTTCAGCTACATAGCATAAACTAAATCTAGAGAAATGCACTTGCCCTCTGAAGTGAGTGCTTCTGGGTTACAGTGACAGAAGCGTTTGGAGAAGTGCACCAGCACACGTTCCCTCTCCTGTGTCTCTCCCATTAGAGGAAACGCCTTCAGGAAGTTCCTGCAATGACAAGGGAAATCGAGGGAAAGATGAATGCGGCCAAGTACAGGGACATTCTGGACCAAAACCTTCTCCAGAGTGCTCAGGACCTCAGACTGGGCCGAAGGTTTAGAAGCTTGTACTTGTTTTGGACAAGTAACTTTAGTCTAGACTGAATATGAGCTTCCACTCACTCTTTATGATAATTATCGCTCTATCCAGAGAACTATTGTTAGTCCAGGACTAAAAATATTCTTAACCACATTGTACAACGCACTTAGTTCCTCTTCTTCTTACAATGCAGGTATTTAAGTAATGGCATGCATAACTTCTTCCACTTTCAGGTTTATTTGTGGAAGTAAGACATTAATATGTGACATGCATGAGTGTTAACTTAAAATAAGCTTCTTCCTCTTATAGCACCATAGTACTAATATAAACAAACAATGAGGCAGCTACATATGTGACATGCGTTTAAAAAAACGTTTAACAGCAACTGTGTCCTATTCAAGCTCAGCATGAAAAAGCAACGTCACCTTACATTGACCTGACACACTGTAATCTTATTAGTTCAAATACTTGCTCAGCATAGTTGTGAAATATGTTTAGTCTGATTATGATTTTGTTGGTACATTTGCCATTTTACTTTCTGTTAGGATAAGTATTCGCACTTTTCAGGCCAATAACCATCTTGGTGGTATTTTGTGGTTGAAATGTTCTCACCTTAGTGCTCTGTCTAATGACAATCCTGTGAAATCAAAAAAGCTCAGGTACTCCGATGCCACCAACTGGCTGAAGTCATTACTGCAGGAGAAAGAGACACAAGAGAGGGATTGTGGGTATGAATGAAAGGTGTTTTATTCCGCTCCTTTCCATACAGTGCACTCGTTCACGCACAAACACTCACTTCTTGCCCAGGTGTCGTGCCACGTCACAGCGCTTGAAGCCCTCCAGATAGAAGAGCCGCTTAGCCAGTCGTTTGGCAGCATCTGCGTCGACGCGGCAGCCGTTGGCGAGAGTATCCGTGCTGCCTCTCTCCAATGTGTCCACGCTTCCCAACTCGGAGTCCGAGTCGCACAGCACATCTGTGAGGTTGGCATCACTAGGTTGGCAGAAACAAAAAAGGAAAAGAAAAATACATCAATGTCCAGATGGAAAAAACAGCCAGAACCAAGATGGTAGATGATGGATGGATTTAGATCAGTGTTTCTCAAAGTTTTTGACCAGAAGACCCCTAATTCATGACAAATGCACAACACTTGTTTGTGAATTTTTATAAAATAAGGCTTACTTATGAGGACATTTAAAAACTTACATCATTATTAATAATATCTAAACAATAGTATGTTAAGAAGGATTAACTAATTAAATATGACTTTAAAAATGTAATATAAAGCAAATATAATGTAATAATGGGAACACATACAATATTTTTGTCTGTCCGTAAGACAGAACTGACTGTTTACATGCATTTCACTTTATAAAAACATTTAAAGTTTCCAAAATCTATGCACAATGCATCAGAGAACCATTATTTTTCTCTACTTCTGCTATATAATATTATTAGGACTATGACTATAACACATTTGTAAACTTTGGGGGCTTAACTTTGAACCTTTTGTTCTTTTGTTGTTTTAGCATAAAACATAAGGATAAGAAACAGTGTTTTAGATGGTTTATAGTAAGCCATTTATCACAAGGTGGTTTAAATACTAGCTGTTGAGACCAAGTACAACATGCCGGACCATTTTGGTTGAACTGACTAGAAATGGCAAACCTCAAAGGAAAACTTATATTCCAACCAACTCATCTGCTTTTTCCATCAGATTTGTTACACTAGTTTGTTAGCTAATCCTATAAGAGATTGACAGAGATTATCTTAGTCTAAAATACAACAAACATCATATGTGTGTGTACTTCAAATTTCAGGCAATTGATATGAATATTGATATGAACATCCAATCTGAGCCCATTAAAATTCTCCTACAATTCATGCCACTGAATTAGCATTTAGCTCATGGGTAGCAAAGAGCATCTTGAGAGAAACACAATCTTTTTTTTCCAGCCAAGAAACGGCACATCTAATTCAACTAATTAAAATCTTGATGTCTACAATTACTGCGATGGAGGCGAGTAGCTCATTAGGATGTTCTTTAAATGAAGCTGTAATTTGGGATGAGGCATTTCTGCAGCGGCTGCTGAGCCCCAGAGAGGACAGAACCTGCATGAGTCAGGCAGGCTATTACTGAAGTGACAGACGCCAAGCTTTATATGATTTATTTATTAACTTCTGTCTGGTTATAGTACACAGCTAACTGGGCATAAACTAATGTGTCTTGTGGTGATTCATTGCAATCATAGAAACATTAGGAAGGTTATTTTGATTGGGTTGCCTGAATAACTATATAATTTAGGATTTAGAGACACCTGATCGGATGCGTTGTTCAAAAAAAAAAAAGCTACCAAGTAAACCTAACGAACCAGAAAACTCATATATATGAAGCTGTGTGTTTTTGAAAGCAAGATAACTTAACACTTTGACTAAAACCCTTCTCTGATTGAGTTTTACCATGCTACACCTCTTGTTTGAAGCAGAGTAAATATTTTCAGACAGCTAGCCACTAATTGTGACCATATGCAATAAAATGTAAAGGTTTGGGCTCAACAACAACTATCCTGAAAATTCATGAGATAATAATGCATGTAATAAGACATAATCCATTCATTAATTTATGCATAATTCATAGTAATTCATGCACCCTTAACGCAAAGTGTTACCTTTTTATTTCAAATAAAATATATTGAACTTTCTATCATCAAGGAACACTTACACTTATGTGCATCACAACATTTTTCAACATTAATAACAATAAGAAAATCATGTGATAATAAATGTGAACGATTATGTGACACTGAAGACTGGAGTAATGATGAAAATTAAGCATTGCATCCCAAATTGCATTTTAAAATATATTAACATAAATATTTTTACTGTAATTTTGATCAAATAAATGCAGCTTTGGCCAAAGGAATTACAAAGGACAAATTATAAGTACGCTGTCATCACTCTGTGAGCAGGCATGAGGAGAAGCACACTGCGAATACAGATGGCATATGCTTACTGGTCAACAGTTTAGTCTTGATGCGTGTCCACAGCCTTCTGAATAAATTATGGCTGTCATTTTCATTGTGGATGAGTCAAATGTTTTTGCATAATTTGATTAGCACAATTGCATTAGCTCCAAACTCGATAAGGAACGGTAATGTGTTGGTTGCCATGGCGCCAGTAGAACCTGGTGTTCCGGGAGAGAGAAAGTGGGTGTAATTTGTGTCCCTCCCAAGCAGATGGCCCCTTCATCAGCATTACCCACAGTGCCCTAGAAAAGCCCCGACAAATCTCACACGGCACAGAGCAAGCAGTCAAACAGGCTTGCACAGGGTACATAGTGTAATTCTAGGTGCAAAGCAAAGTAACAAGAATGTTATGTGATGAGGTGATAAATGAAGCCCGATTTCATCCATCAACCACAAAAGTAATTCAGAATCTGCTGGAAATGTACACACCTTCAGGCCATTTAAGATGTAAATAAATGTGTTTCTTTATTAGAAATTTAGCATTACATCACTTGTTTACCAACGGATCTTCTGCAGCGAATGGGTACCGAGAAAAATGTTGATAAAAACATCACGATAATCAACAAACTATTAAACCAATTAACGTCTAGTAAAGCGATGAGCTGTTTGTAAAAGTCTGGTAATGTTGCTTGCTCCAGTAAAAAAGTAATCTCTTCTGAATCAGAAAAGAGAAGCATGCAGTATGCATGTAAATGAAAACTATTCTAAACTAATGTCTGTGAAATCTAATGCAAGAGGACAGTGGACTTTTCCACTAGAGGAAGCATTATTATGGATAATTGACTTGTATTCTGCAACGAAAATACATGCCTCTATATACATTTCTGCAACCTGTTAAATTATGTACCTTACAGTACATTTGCAGCAGTTTCAAAGTGAAATGTCCAGAGAGTGGGGCTAAAACACATGTTTAATACGTGACCTTGGCACGTCTTTATTACATTGGTACAGGTACGTATTACTTTTAATTTGCTGCCCTTCCAGTATTTAAATATCCAGTAAGTGTTTTGAATCATTGTTTCACATAGTTGAACTGGGGCTTTTCCGAATAAGTGCAACACCAAATCTCCTGAGCTACCGAGCAAACCTAATGAACCGGAAAATGAAGCTGTGTATGTGAAGACAACAAAAGTATCAAAAGTATCATTTTTCAAATCGTGCATGATGTTAAATCGTCGTAACATAACATTCTGCCACTAATTGTGTGAGATTTAGCCTTTATTGATTAAAAATGTACCTGTAAATCATGCTTTTGTGTGAAAAGGAATAATGGTTGTCAGAGTTTTACTGCCTCTAGTATTTTTTTCAACTGGAAACTGCAGCGATTCGTATGTATAGGTATGTTTTTTCCGTTTTGTAGAAATATGTGCCTCTACATACATTTCTACAAAACGGAAAAAACATACCTATACATACGAATCGCTGCAGTTTCCAGTTGAAAAAAATGAGCCTATGGTATACTGACCAAAAGTGATGGTTTTAAAACACCTTAATGATGTATAGATGATGGACAGAAGCTGTGTAGATTACTTTGATTACACCTTGGATGGAATATAATTTTTTTTATTATTTTTACAATTAATACAATTAATTTTACAATTTTTAATACTGATCACATGATTCATCAGTAATACATGAAGGCATCACATAAATGAAATGTCATCTGAGTTTAGGTTTTGCAACCGTCTCTTCCCTCTTCCTGTCACGAATAACACTCACTGTATCATCACAAATATGACTCACATCTACAGTATGTGAACACATGTGTCTGCACAGAGACAGGTGTGAATTAGATCGGCAGAGTGGTTCAGCGCCCCTGACATAATCTTTCAGCAGTCAGGAGTCAAAACAGCTGGCCGTTTGTATTTTAGTCCTGTGTACATAATGACTGAGCAAACCTTATCGGAAAGCAGTATGTCTCCATCGGCCACCAGGCTGCTGTGATCAATAATAATGCTAGATTCCACAGTTATGGTATTATCGATTTCTAAAAGAACCTAAGTAGGACATTGCCATGGAAATATAATATTGCAGGGGTCAATGAGCTATATTTGTAAGATCCACCACAAGGAAATACATATAGATGGTTTCACAATAGCACTGCTTTTATGGTATTTTCAATTAAAAAATTTTGTTTTGGTGACCATAAGAGACTACAAAAACATTAAAACATCTTTTTGATGACTAGTTTTTTAACAGTAGTTTATACATAAATAATTAGAGACTTAATTTAGGCTAAATTAATTTAGAATGTTAGAAATTTTGAATATATTTGATTTTATTTCATTTGAATTATTTTTTTGTTAATTTTATTAAATAAATGAATAAACAAACACACAGTTTTACATATTTTTAATTTGAAAATAACATAAAAAATATAAATATATTATTATACTTGTTTTGGACTATTTGTGTTAATTACACCTTTTTATTTAATGTTCATAAAAATAATTGTACAGTGGTATGACCATGGTAATTATTTAGCATCACTGTATATGTCAATTACCACAATAATACCGTCGCTGTACCATAGTACCACCAGTGTACTCTTTGTAAAGTTTTAAATTCTTAAACAAAAAAAAGAAAAAACTTCCACAGACTTCATTAGTTAACAAATATCAGCCTGAAGTCCTGCTCTAGAGGCTAGATAAACATTATAAGTGACTATGGCAGGGCTTAATGTGGCAGCACTGATATACAGTGATCCTACAAGAAGCCAGCAGCCGTGTCTCTGTATAGACTTGCGCTGCTGCTGAGCAAGGCAGGAGATTAAACATGAGACTGCTTGTCTATGACTCACATGCCAGCGTCTCTCTCTGCCCATTCTGATGCCTTCGGAGAGTGTGTGTTGGACAAGCAGAGGCGAGGTGTGAAGGAGTTGCTTTGGCTTTGTCAATTAGCCAAAAACACAAATCCCCCTTTGTGTGTTCTCTTACTGGAATACATCAAATCAGCAGGGTCGAACAGACAGGAAATACACATCAGAATGTGCAATTAAAATATTTTGGTTACAATGGTTTTAGGTAACCAAACACACGCTTACAATATATAGAACCTCAGGCTATGTATTTATCCAAAACCATTTAATGATGGAAGAGTTGAGGGATTAAAGGGATACCCACCCAAAAATTGCAATTCAATAAGCATTTACTCACCCTTATCTCATTACAAAGCTGTTTGCATTTCTTTCTTCTGTTGAACACAAAAGAAATTGTTTTGAAGTCTGTTAGTAAACAAATGGTTTTGGGTCCCATTGACTACCATTGTATTTTTACTCATACCATGGAGGTCGATGGAACCCAAATTCTCCAAAATAAGTTTTGTATTTCACAGAAGAAAGCATGTCATAGAGGTTTAAAAAATAATGATTTTTTTGGCTGCACTGTCCCTTTAAAGTATAACTTTGGAAGAGACTGGGGGCAAGTTGTCACATGGGGAATGTGTTTTTAATCAATAATTTTGTATGCAGGTATCTAGGTATCTACTTAAAACAGTTACCTCAATCATAAATCTCAGGTCAGGGCAAGTTGTTGCATTTTTATTCTGACAAGTTGTCTCATGTGTTTTACAGGTTGTAATTTTATGCAAATCATCAAGTATAACATTTTAGTAAAAACACTTGTTTTTGTTTTTGCTAATAGCTGGTCCCACAAGTGGGGCATGTTGTCACAGAAAATCAACAAGTTAATTGAAATATTCTAAATCTTATTTGAAAACTTCAAGGACTGCATCCATATAATAAGACTTTTGAATAATAAGTCTACACAGAGAAATAAAGAATAGAGCTTCTGTCGCCACCATAATATTGAAACAGTGTTCTATAGACAGAGGAAAATCAACCAACAGATGTGTCCACAAAAGACCAAAGGGCAAGATGTCCCAAACAAACCTCCCCAAAAAAAGTTCAAACAAACGAAGTCCCAAAGTCCCTGCCTGCATGTATTACATAATAAAGAATAATAAAGAATTTCAACTTCACTAAGGTCAATAAACTCAATAAATAAATACTTTAAACATAAAAACATTACAACTTAGACTCAATGACAAGATTTAAACTTAGATTTTAAAAAAGAAAACTTCATCACAGAAATTAAGACAAGTTCCTAAATTTGTAGGTCTGTTGTGTCAGTTGCAGGTCTTTTAAAGTGATATGCGTCATGTAGAAGCAGCAAAAGCTAGAGAAAAACTTACAGAAGTCCCAGAAGAAAGTCGAAATGCACCTCGTATTCATCCTTCCACATCTTTCACTGGAGATCAGGCATCGGTCCCGCGCGGAGCGAGAAAAATCCTTTCAACTCCATTCACCTTCAGGCGCTTTGCGCATTGAGTAATCAGGTTTTTCCCAAATGGAATAAGTTCGACGCTGCTGCGGCTAAAAGGGGCGTTCTGGCGGTGTGTCACCACATCTCTTTTATGTTCTGCGATAAATAAAAGTTTTGAAGCGATTCAGTGCGCGCGTTTGGCTCTGGCGCGTTTGCGAAAACGGCTTCCCAGTGTGAAGTTCCTCAAAGTCGGACACAAGGGAAGGGGGCGGAGAGATGGATTGGATTACTCAATGAGTCCTGCCCGAGCCACATTTCCATATTTCCGATGTTGAAGTAGCGATCTGGACCGGAGCCCAGGAGCGCTGGGCCTTTAGTCTGGACTGTCTGTCGATTATCAGAGTTTGCCTCGCTTCATATCCCTCACGCTCGCTCCAAATGTATTACATTTATTCATCAAAACATAACTAATAGCAACGATGACGAGTAATAAAAATAATTGTGCATTTTACCGTCGTAGAATGGTACACCAACAAATAACACAAACTATAAATAACACAAACAAAGGCTAATGGAAACTGTATCATAAATGGGAGCCATTCATGATGGCTTTAAACAAGAGACCTTTATTATATAGCATAAAATGTTATGTTATGTTATTGAATACTCCGGGGGATTCTGGGTGTTTTAATGTAAGAAAGAAAGAAAGAATATTGTTATGATATTGGATTTAAAAATTAGATATACATACATTTATATTGGTGGCTAACTAATCTAATCCAATTTGCTATTATGCATTTTAGGTTTTTGGTAACTATTCAGTAGATAGAAGCCTTAGAGGTCATTATCAGAAGGAACAATATTAGGTCTATTTCTACTTAGTGGTTAATTAATTTTAAAAAAATGCCATCATGATTGTATCAGAAATCTGACTAGAAAAGTTTTAAACTGTTACTAACTATATTAGTCACAGGCAAACGGCCTAGTTGAGAATCACAAGAGCCCAAAATCCAGTTTTTAAAATCTGCAATTTGTTACCAGCACTGAAATAAAAAAGTAAAATACTCAAAATAAGTATCTTTACAGTAGTTAAAGTATTAAACTTTAAATAAACTTAAAATAGCTTTTGAAAAATAAATGTTAAAAGAGTTGTGCATTCTCAGAGGTCTCTGTTTACTTGGAAACTAAATTATGAATGTACTCCGGAGACTAACTTGAGTATGTGAAAAATATGGATTAATTCAAGTCTAAAATATATGAGCTCACAACAAACTGGAACATGTGATGCAGCCCAAAGATGTGCTACAGTATTTCCACTCAGCAGTGACTCATCTCCATACAGGCAGAATAAAGAGTTAACATCCAACACACAGACCATCACTTCATGACAAAATGCTGTATCCTTCTGAATGAATCCATCCTTAATGCTTAATATTTTAATATGTGCAGTTATCACTTCAAGACCAGGGTGTGGGGCCAAGCTGATATGATGCACGATACAGATACAGTAAAGTGCCTTGTTAGTGTGTGTGAGTGTAGTCTGCTATCTGTGGTATTTGCATGCTTCAGTAACCTTCAGTCACAACAGGTTTGTCCCTTCATCAACAAACATCAGATCATTCAGCTCGATGACCGTCGTAATTGGTTACAATGATCATCACAGCTGATGCCGCTCCACCATCCAAACTAATAATCATCCTTCTCTCTCTGCTTCTCTCTCTATGCTTGACCGTCTCAGTATCATCTCAGCTATAGAGCTCACAGATTTTATATTTTTGTCTACATTTACTACTCCACCTTACCTTTTGAAACTTGATAGCACTGCGAACAAGCCTAATTTTGTCTCTCTTCTTAGACAGAGTGCTATTTTATTATTATTTCTAAAATATTAAAGTATATATTCATATTTTCTAATTAGCTGAATTATTTTTTGTTTTCCGTTATATTTGTATTATACTTCTATAATATTTTTATATTATATTTTATTATATTTATATTTTTACCTTTTTTGGTTCCACAAAGAACCATACCGACAAAGGTTCTTTAAAGATCCACCTCTTTGATGCTTTTTTATAATCTGAAGAACTTCCTATCGCCACAAAGAACGTTTTGCGAAACAGAAAGGTTTATCAGATGTTAAAGGTTCTTTATGGAACCATTTAGACAAAAGGTTCTTTGTAAAGGTTACATTGTGAAGTTCCTTTGTTTATATATATATATATATAGCGAGAGAGAGAGAGAGAGAGAGATTACATTTGTTTATTTAGTTAAAGTAATTGTAGCAGTCTTTGTTTGTTGCCAAGGTAAAATTACTTTTAGAAGTAAAAGTACTTGTAGTTACTAAAATCAATTTTGAATAGTTTAAGATTAAGGTTACAAAAACAATGTTTGGAGACTATTTAGAATGTTTAGGTACGTATTTAGAACTTATTATGGCTACCAACTTAAAAATTAACAGTAAATATTCATGATATGAACAAGGCTTTTTACATTCCATAGCCGTACAACATAATAGCATCTGAAATGTTTATGATTCTATGGACATTTAGTGGAAAGGAAATGAAGAGAATCGTAAACCTTCTGAACCTTCATTGGAATGACTTCGCCCTGAGATTCAATTAAGCATTTTTCCAGGCCACTTAAAGGCTCCAAAATCACAAAAATAAACATATTATAAAAGTCTTTCTTATGACTTGTGCATACAACCTTGTTTAAGGAAAAGACTGAAACTAAGGTTATTCACTGAAAATCTGGACTCTAGTTCATTTATCTTTATGGTGCTTCTGAGTGTTTTTGAGGCTTGATGGATCCAGTCCTCATTTTCTTTTATGGAAATGAATAGAAGTCAGGATATTCTTCAGAAATCACCTTTTGTGTTGCACGGAAGAAAGTAAGTAATCTACGGAAGTCATATGGAACGACGTGGGTGAGTAAATAATGACAAACTACTATATTTGACTGGACTACTCCTTTAAACCTTTCTTCTCCTTTCTTGCAGTCACTTTAAGCTGCTGAGCAACTCACAGCAGTATTGAAGTGTCAGAGAGAGACAGGGTAGAGCTAATTATAGACTGGGTCTAAACCCAGTAAAGACAGACATCTCTGTGATATGGACCTGCGAGGATTTAACAGCACGGCACAGTCCAAATGACAAAGAGCCATCATGATTTACTCTGACACATGCACACACACTTACTATAGTAATAACTTTCCTCTCTCCTTATTTTTTGGTGTCGTCTCCAAAGCAACGAGAGATTATTCTCTCTTTTCACTTCTGTGCTTCTTATAGCACACACAGAGTCTCACGGTCAGCTCACTTTCATCTCAGCTCATCCACCCTCTATTAGCAGGTCCTCGTGTGATGCTAAAGAGGCTTTCTGCTCTAGCCGCCATTTTCGTGAAGCTGGCAAACTAACTGACCCATACATGTTTTACAGCTTATGCTCTATAAGGTGTGCAGCAAACACAAGTTATTAATTTTTATTCTGCTAAAGCATTAATAGACTGAAAAGTATTGAAAAGTTTATTACTTATGGAAATATGTATTAGGATTTATGCTTTAGGTCAACATGAAACCTCAAAATCTTGTTTTGTATTGTAAAGGATTTAATATATATGCACTACATTAAAAAAATATATATATATTACTGCAACAAGACAAAGATAGTGATTAAGAAATTATTATTATTATTATTATTATTATTTTGCAATGTATGGATTAAAACTAATTTTTCACAACTAGCGGACCTATATTTTATTCTACATTGGTTGAAAACATATTTCAGTACGTGTGTAACACTAACAGACTACAAACGCTGTTATCAAAGGATGTGAACATCAATACCTGCAAGAGTAACTGAGTAAATAATATTGATTTCACATAAGCAAGATGCCTTTGAAAAAGAAAAGGCCTGTGTTTTTGGAGAAAAACAAAGGATTACAATAGTAATCCTTTCTCTTTGTTGTATGGAAGTATGCAAGTGTGTGTGTATGCAATGTTTATCACAACCAGTGTGTAGATGTCAGAAAGAGAGAGACTGTGTATGTGTGTGTGTGTGCAGTGTGTGTCCTGCATCCTGTAGGGATAATCATCAGCTAGACAGCACTCACCCGCTGCTCCTACACACACAACCAGGATGGAGCGGAACCAGACAGGAAGTTTGCATGTGTGTGTGTGAGATGGGGGTGCACATGAGTGTGGATTTGTGGGTATGTGTGTGTCAGAGAAAGATAAAGAAGGAGATTATGAGTGTCTGATAAAGACAGAATAAATGAGTGTGTTCCTTTGTGTGGATAGCTGCAGGTTTCAGAAAGGTGTGGGGGTGGTAAAGGAGGCGGGGTTACGGCTGAGATGATTGTTTCATGCCTATGTCACCAAACGGGTGAAAAAACCTCCACAAATTAGCGACCGCCTGCAGTGCAACACATAAAAATGCTTCACATTTCATGTCACATGTTGACCTTTGTAAGGCAGTCAGAGCAGACAGATCAATCAGTTAATCGTGTCTAAACTCAGGTCAGTCTCAGTGGAGAGGTAATGAAGCATGGACCTTATGAAAATGAACAGATTGCTCTTGAGATGGCAGGAGAGAGTGTTATATGTTTCAGTAGTGTGAATTTCTAATAGAAAATCATTGCTATCGTACATAAAAGCATGCATTCACTCGCTCACTCACTCATGCACAGCAAAGAACGCTTTGAACAACTGAGAGATTTGTTGATGAACAGTTTGGGATTCGCTTTCATTGCCTCTCTAAATCACAGTTATATCCTAGTTTTGGGGGTAAACAGGGATTTTCATTAAACACTGATCTAATATAAATGTATTTTAAATACAAGTCATCATCAACGTTTTATGGCTTTTAGTTAATGATAGGATTAGGACTGACTAAATAATATTATAATAATTCAAGAACTCAGTTGACTGAAAACCTGACTACTGAAGTGAATGTGTGCCCTTCAATGATGGTTACAGTCCTGGTAGTGAGGCCTCAAAATGCTAGCATTCTTTTTTTATAATAAAAATATTATAGGAATATATTATATGGAAGCCTTTCATATTCTGCATTATGTTTGCTACTTCAATGCAATTTTAAAAACTGAAATGTTAAATGCATTTTCAGTGTAATTCTGAATGCAGCACAACTCATGCAAGCAGACTATGTTTTAGTAACTCCCTAGCAATCATGATGCTTGTGAGGCTCTGAGGATTTGATAATTACCAGCATATGCTCTTTTCCGTCTGTTAGAGGTTGTAGACACTGCAGCGCTCATTTTGTTCTCGATGATGAGTTTATCAACCCCATTTAACCACCATGCAACTCAAAAGAACTGCAAATGAAAACCACATGTGACTAGAGTAGCGTTACCATCCTCTGGTACACCACAGGCTAATAAAGTTAGTCTCTAAAGCTAAAAGAGGGTAGTGCTAATGAACAGTGTGCAATATGGAAGTCAACTGTACATGACTGTGTCAGTGACTAAAAACTTACTGCATTAATACAGAAGGACACTAAGGGAAGTGTAGATAAGCGGCACATGGATAAAGCACAATGTGACTAAAATCTAGAGCAAGGCTCCCGTCGTGAAAGAGGAAAGCCAAAGGCGATGATGTCACTCCCTAAAAACAATGCCTCATTCAGGCAGACTAGGGGGCAGGAAGCTGCTAGTCATTTAAAACTGGGGAGGAAAAAAACGACAACATCTGCTACTGCATCCAGTCCAGATGGATGCAGAGAGAGAGGGAGAGAGAGACGGCAGCTATATTATACCAATCCTTCATTGGCTCCCAGAGGTGGAAATCTTTCCTCTTGGATACTGGCTGAGATCCGTGCAATATAAAAAAGTTTCCAGTCAGTGTGATACTCCCTTCAAAACAGACCCGATAGGCTCTAATTTTCAACCCAGGCTCATTAGAAAACGTGCAGATGGAGATATTTATGCAAAACGTTTTTACAGTGCTTCTTGCATCAAAGTTTTGTTGTTAATTTTATTGTGTAAATTCGGAAATTAAACTTCTAGTAAGTGGCTCTAAAAGGTTAATGCTCTTGTTTGAAAACATTAAATCTGACTCTGAACATAATGGCTAGTGTAAACAAAGGCAAATGTTAATCTGTATAAGCCATTTGTCTAACTTCTAGAAGTGAGTACGAGATGAGCTTCCAAGCAAATTTACTACATTAAAAAAGCCATACATTTAGAGATGGTTTTGTCACTCAACTGCCATAATGTATTCATTTAAAAATCATGTGAAAATGTGCAAAAATAACTCTTTACTAATCTGCCCCGATAATAATGACTTGTGTGATTTTTGGAGCTTCTGCTCCTGCTACAGTTAATTTCATTTGGATTTGTATGGGTTGGTATACATTTTTGTGAAAATATCTGAATATATTTTTCCAATGAGCCTACGATGCTCATTTCTATGCAGTTTAGATCAGAATAATAAATAGCAAACAGTTATTGACTGGGGACTGAATCTTGACTCTATTCCAGATGAGCCAATGTCTGTGCTGGGATGATATCATGAAGCATCAAACTTCTTGCGCACTAGTTTGACACCATGTTATTAACTTGTACTGCATGCCATCTACTGGGCAGATCAAGCAGAGAATTTAGTTGCATCCTTACCTGATAGAGTTTGGCATTGTTTCTCCACTCTCTCCATTCCCAGGAAGCTCAATATGGAATCCATTAGGGATGCTCCATTGTGCTGGCTGGCTTAAGACATTTTCCGACCTGCTTCCTGGAATAGTGGTCCGTAGCGGACTTGCAGAGCAGGCTTCATCTCTTGCCGTTTCCAGCTCAGCCTCGCCCTCAGCCCCTTCCTGCACGGTCTCCAGCTCCAGCTCTGGAGGCTCAGGGCCCATTAGGGCCCTCTGCTGGATGAGAGGGGTGAGCGGCGCCTCGAAGCTGACGCAGCTGTCCGTCTCGTCAGTGAGTGACAGCACGTCCAGTGAATCCAGACTGCTGTAGCAAGTCCCGCCTCTCAGAAGCTCTGACTCGACGATGCGCTCGAACGTGGAGCTGAAGCCATCCTGGCTCTCTTTCGTTCTGTCGTACTCTTCCTCTCCGTCGTCCTCTTCCTCATCCACAGCTGTGATTTTGGCGACCTGCTCGACGATGCTCTCAAATGTAGAGCTGAAACTGTCCTGATTTCGGGTCTCCCTTTCCTCTCTGCCGTCCTCCCTCTCTTCCTCGTCCTCTACCTCAGCATCTGCTTCTTCTACGGAGAGCTCAAACGTGGAGCTGAAGGCGTCTAGGTTCCCCTGTGCTGGAGGCTCTTCCAGGACTCCCTCCTCATCCTCCTGCCCTTCGCTGTCATCTTCAGTCCCATTCTCAAACCTGCAGTACCAAAGATGCCAGTTAATGCATTCCCAAACGTACCCAGTAAAAAACTCATCCCAGAGACACACCTGGCTAAAGAGGTCTTGCTTTAGACTATACACAAAGGCTCTTAGGCTGGGATGTGCTGTGCGAGTTCCTATCTTTAGTCGGGCTGCTGTCACAGTTCTTCAGCACGACTGCAGTGGAGGAGTCCCAGCAGAGAGAAGCATCATTCAGGACAGCTCCCCTGCCACGTATGGTGCCCAAAAATACCTCTCCACCCTCATTGTAACATGCGTGCCACATCATTTGTGAAGCCTGACATTGAAGATTGCACAGCTAAACTCTGTAATACATATGTTTTATATTCAAAATATTTTGTAAGACATGACAAGCCAGGCATTGTTAAATTCACTGTGAAAAGATGGAAGCCTTTCAAGGCTTATTGATCTTTTAGGGGGTTGTTTAGACTACAGCTTTTGTTTTACCTTTTTTCACCCAAATAGATCATTAGAATGTGTGTTTGGAAGTCAGTTTTACTTCTTTTGACTACTAAAAAAATCTCAATACGTTTTCTTTAAAATTAGAGTAGACAAATGTCAGAGAAATAATTAAGTATACTGAATGTGCCAGTATTGATTTTTAATTTAAATACTAGAGTCTTTTAAATTTCTTTTAATTTAAATACATTTGAATTTGAGTTTCTTACATTCAAAACAGCAATTTTTAATCATGCTTGCTTCCTCAATTTAAATTCAATTCAAATTCAGGATCCTCAGTTATATTCTGAATATAATGGAAAAAAATGTTGATTCAGAGGGTGGTATGTATGTTCACCAGTGCAGTTACAGTCAAACCACAGTCCTCATGTGTTTCAGTAAATGTGATGTATAGGTGAAAATTGGAAAGCTTGAATTAAATTATTTTGAAAGCAGTTTGGTATTCTTTAGGCTGAATTATTTTGATAAAAAAATACAGTAAGAAACGGTAATAATATTTTGAAATAATAAAAAAATTATTTCTAATATGTAATTAATTCCTTAATGGAAACAAGGCTGCTTAATATTTTCTTTACATTTTTAGTATGTTTCAGTATTCTTTCAAAGAATGTGCAAAAAAGGAAAAAGGGATTAATGGAAGAACTATTTCTTCAGTCTGACAGAAATAATAATTTTAAAGTGTATGTAAATGTACAGTACTTTTTATTTTACTAACCTTAGAGAGCACAGGGGCTTGGTTGAGTCTTTTTCTGGGTTCTGAGGCGGCAGCAACTGTGTGTCTTCACCTTCACGGATGTTCCTATTACCGTTTTCTGTTACAGGATCTAAGCAGCTGCCCTCAATCTCACCGTTTCTACCTTCCTCTTGTAATGTCACCTTCTCATCCTCCTTTGCGCTGGAGTGTATGTTTCTGTTATTCTCTGTATCTCTGTCTTCTGCTTCACCTTGCTGCTCCTCCTCTGTCTTTGTCCCATTACAGGGCTCCAAATCTCTTGCCATAGAGCTGTCAAACTCCTCCTCTCCCTCAGGTGCTGGGGGTGTATCTGGAGGCGGGGTGTCTGTGCGGAGGGGGTCATGCTGCCCCCCCTGACTCATGGTGGCCTCCTCAATCACGGTGTCCTGGTAGCGCGGGGTCACAAGGTCAGGGTCAGGAACAAGGGACGGGGTAGAGTTCACACCTATTAAGAAAGAAGGTGAGACAGAGCGATTACATTTCTGATAAAGGTGAGCCCTGAAAGGATAAGAACCTAGTGAGAAAAACTGTCTATTCATAATCCACAATCATTAGTATGTATAAAACTGAATATATATTAAAAACCACCATGGCAAAGAATGCAATAAAGCTAATCTGTTTCCAAGGAAATATTGCTTAAATAGTTCATAACTCAAAAGGTATGGGAGATTTCAGGCATGTTTTTTTTAAACCCAGCATACTGGTACAAGTGGCTAACTTACATAGAGAGCATCCTTCTGATTCTTGCTCATATTTTAATATAGAATGTTTGTTTAGACTGTGATTAAAATATTTCTGCATCTGTTTCATGCAATATGATTTATATAAAGACACAGCCAGAAACAAAACATGATTAACTGCAAAACTCTTACACACATTTTTGGTCCAAGAGCTACTAAATGGTTAATCTAACAACACAACCATAGCAAACAAACAATAGGTCACATATAGTAGCAAAATAAAAAAAATAAAAAATTAAATAAAACTGTCCTTTAAACAGGTATATTCTGTCAGTCGTTTGGCTTTTATTTATGGTAGCCACGCCCCCTGTGAAACCTCATTGGTAAATTTGTACTGAGAATCATCAATTTAGTCCCACTTTTCACCCAACTACGACGCCCCTGGCAACCAGAACTTTTAACGGCAGATGTGGTGATGCGCTGATTTCAAATCAGCAATTGTCTATTTTATTCAGAAGGCGGGGCTTCCTGCTATTGATTGGCCATGTTAAGCGTTGCATTTTTTCCCATTAAAAACTATACACATCTTGGGTATTCTGTAGTCTTAGATCAAATATTTTCTTTCAATCAAATGTACTAGGCTATGAACAAATAAACTTGATAATTTAGTGTATAACGCCTGGTTGGGAAAAATACAATAAAAAATTAAAATGGATAAATAATTTAGGAAGAATTTAATAAGAAATATTTAATAAAGTCTTTGAATGATATTTGACTGCGCATTTTAACATCTTCTGAGAACAAAGTAGAGATCTCTTCCTCTTCAAAATAGAGGTTCCAAAAGTGGCTTTCTCAGCAATGATATAGAATAACCATTTTGGGTTTCTGTGGAATGGAAATGTTCCATGGATGTTAAAGGTTCTACATGGAACCATAGATGCCAGGAAAGAACCTTTATTTTTACGAGTGTAGAAAAGTCATCTTTTGCTCTCCGTTTAACCTCTAGGAAATCACGTAACTGAAATAACATTGAGATTGAGATTTTTCCTTCCCATTTGCTGCAGTCCATCAAATCAGACACGAGGAGGAAATGTGTCAGGCCGGCGTGTAAACCACAGCTCACTGGACATTACAGGTGACATTAAGCATGCTGAAGACTGAAGCAGTCAGGTGGCAGGATCTTAAAAGTTTAAACAGCGATTCAGACTCCATTATCTGCTGTCATCCTTGTGTTTTATCCGCCCTGCGGAAATGCAGGCCAGTGAGAATGCATTATCTTTGACTCAGCAAACCTCAAGCACCACTGATGTTTTATATGCTAGAGGCTCACACGCACTTGCAATACACAGACCAGCACGGTCTGCTGAGGGTGAATATAAGGGTCAGTCTGAGTCTAATTTTAAATGCTGCTCTGATTTCTAACATCTGCTCTGGGAAATCTTCTCTAAACTCCTGGGTGGAGGCAGCACCGGACAGGACAGATGTTCAGTGCCAAATTACAGCAACTTTCACTAGCCCATTTTACTTCTGTAATGTTACATTTCCAAGTGTAACAGGATATTTAGTGAAAACAAATAGACACTTTATCCATTAGATGTTAATTGCATTGTGAAAAGTGGGCAAAATATTATCTGCCCAACATTAATCAATAGACCACATAGCGATGGGAAGACTGCTAAATCTGCTAAATCTCATTTAGCAAAATAGACTAATCTTTATACTATATATATATATATATATATATTTTTTTTTTTTTTTTTTTTTTTAATATCTAAATTCCCTGAGATACACCAATTAGGTAATGCATCCAAAGACTAATTATTAAAAACAGAAATGATTTCCTAGGCCCTACTGCATGTTCTGATCCAAATATTTCACTGGCTTTTAACGTGGCAATCCATCACTAGCCTAAAAGGAAATTAATTTCAGAAGTGGAGAACGTTATTACATTTTAATAAAGGAGCACAAAAAAACTAACTTTTTTGGACAATCTTTATTTAGAATAATGTGCCTTATTATTAAAGGAATCTGGTGTAATAAGATCAGGAATGTATTGTAAGAAAATGAATCTGGTCTATTTTTATTTCACATTGACTTTGAAGATGAAATCTGCTGCTAGCATCACCAAAAGAAATAGCAAAACAATGTCAAAAATAATTCACAGATTTCCAGAACACTACCTCCATTTGGTCGATCATAACTTTTTAAACAAATCACTTATAAGGCTCACCATGGCTCCCTTTATTTGATTAAAAACAGCAATATTTTAAAATATTATTACAACTGAAAATATTTATTTCCTACTTGAATATATTTAAAGTTTCAGCACCATTACTCCAGTCTTTAATGTCATGATCCTGTTTCAATATGCTCATTTGTTGCTCAAGAATCATTTATTATAAGCAATGTTGGATACGGTTAATGCTGATTAATATTTTTGTGAAAACTGAGATACATCTATTTCAGGATTCTTTGATAAATACGAAGTTCAAAAGAACAACTTTTTATTTTAATCTATTGTAACATGTTTTTATTGTCACTTTTAATCAATTTAATGCATCCATACTATAAAAAATTACTATTTTCTAAAAAATCTAAAATTTTGAACAATAGTGTAGCATACAATTGTCTCTGCGTATTAAACTGATATGTATACTGAAGTGTGACCAAATTCACATTCAGAGCATTTTCTCCAGGGCTCTTCATTAAAACCAGTGAACAGGACAGATGCTTAGTGGCACATTATGACATGTTTAGTACTCATTTACCAGATGAAACCAAATGGACAAGCACACAAACACAGGCTGGAATATAAACAGCACATGTACAGAAAATCCCTCTCTCTGGCAGAGAAACAGTCTAACATCATCTGAGTTGAATGTGAAGCTCAACCGTTTTTTCCCCTGCAGCTTTGACTCAGACGGCGCTGTTTAAAGCTTTCTAATGCCCAACATCTGATCAAATCAAACCGCAGTAAAACCCAAGTTTCCATTACATTAAAGCTCTATGGCCCAAACTGCCATTACATTAGGCAACAAATCAAATCTCTTCATGTGTATATTCAGTGCTATTTGACAGAATACACACCAGTTCATCTTAATCGTACCAGTTGGGCATTATTTGGATTGAATTAGGTCAACGGATTGTGTGTGGTTAAATTATTGTAACATCTACTCTTGCTATTTCCCCCTAATAGCGATATGGGAATAAAAAAAACACACTGCCTCACACCACACAGAACATTTTGATGTGACATTTAGCAAAAGAGGCTCTAAGAAAGTTACCTTTGACCTCGGCTCTTCATTCAAACACATGTTGTTAATGTTTGACATTCTGCATGGGCGCTCAGTACCCAAAGTCCATCCCAGCTGCAGTTGATCTTTTCACATGGAAAGCCCATCAAGACTCACATGCATGATTCCATCACACATAAACACATGCTCAGGCTCAGCTGCTGTGCAGTACCCTGTTGTCATGTTGGCTATTCCTGAGAGTCTCTGTGCTCTGTTACTGCCAGATACCCATAATTCCTACAGCAGCAGCACACGCCCACTAAACAACATGACAGATCACTTACTGAGGGTGTATGAGTGTGACGTATGATTGTGTATGTGTCAAGATATGCCTGTACTGGTAGTAACAACATGCATTTATTGCACACTGAATTTTTTTTGTGTGTGCTATAAAAATGTATGCTGTTCTTTTGACTTTTATATTCACAGAATCCAGAAAAATATCAGCAAAAATATTAAGTAGTTTTGAAATGTTTTAGAAATTGATCAGTTGAAGATATACAATCAGTATATGATTTCTGAAGGATATGACACTGAAGACTGGAGTAATTATGAAAATCCAGCTTTGCCTGACAGAATTGAATTGATTTTTAATGTACATTCAAATAGAAAACAGTTGTTTTATTTTTATTAGACTTTTTATTCTGAATCTCAATCTGAATTCCCACACACTAAAGTAAAAGTGCAGTTTATTATTATTATTAGCATTGTATTTTTGCATTTCCTTGAGATATCTATTTTCAATGAATGTTTTTTTAAAAGAAAATATACATTTGAATTTTTTTTCTTACAAAAAGCCTTGGCTTTTCACCTTGGCTGCAAAACAACAATTTGTAATTGGTAAAATCCTTTTTTTAATCTCTATTAATGTTTGGTTTTGTTTTGTTTGTTTATTTTACGTTTTGTTTTGTTTTTGCAAATGAAAATTGCATCGCAATATTAACTACAGTGCTGAAAATCAATTATGTGGGTGTTCAGGATTAATGAATATAAAAATGTTCTGTTCAAGATTCCATTCTATCAACTTATTGTTTAGCCCTGAATATGATACTAAAAACTAAAATCATCTACATGGTAAAGGCTATCTAGCAGTCTAGGGACACATTATATCTAACAATAACAAATGTCCTTAATGTGCAATATTATTTAAAAGTATACAATCACTTTTATTCCAAAAGGATTTCCTTTGGAGTTAGATGTTTGGTCATCACTATTAGCTTCATTTAAAAGACCAGAAGTCTACAGCATGTCTCATTTAGATGTGTTTGTGTATGTGTGTGTACTTGACTGATTGACTGAAATACTTCCAGTATTGTCAGCAGAACAGTAGGGTCTTCAGGGCGATCAATTCTGTTTAATTACTTTCTCTGGACCTGTCCGTCACCTTCACTCTTAACACCACACACACTGACACTCATACAGCTACTGGCCTTTTAACAAACACACACGAACACACACACACACCCTCACAGATAAACTCAAAGAACGGCCTAATCTTCAAATCAACAATCCTCTACTCAATCACTGCCACCAAAAGATCCTTCTACTTGCTTTCAGAGAGATCTGCCTCCACCTTTTGGCTGTCCTGTGTTATTTTGAGGTGAAATTTGTAGATTTTGATGTGTGATGGTTTTTCAGCAAAGTTCCTACCAACAGCTTCTGCTTAATCTCACATCTTTATTGATTGGATTAAAATAAGGCAGTATTTCCTCAGGGATTGTGGGTTGGCCACGCAGCAGGGGCTTGACAAAATGTGCAAAAGGCAGAGAGAAAAAGAGAGAGCTGCACTCACGGAAAAAATGAGAAAATCTGCAGTTATTGCCAATAAAAGCTATTTTGAGGCTTAAAAATTACTGCTAATTGTGTAACCTCATGTAATCCAATTCATGACATTTTGGCTCGAAAACAGCAGGTAATTCACAGGTTACCATATGAGGCACGTTTTGAAAGATCTTGCAAAACACTTTTACAGTGCAATAAAAAGCATCACCAAAACCCACAGCCCAAAAACTCCTGCAAAATTAGAAGTCTTTGTCTTAAATATAATTTACACACACACACACACACACATACAGGAGTTTAGGCCTATATTTTATATTTAGGCCCTGTAACCATTTAATTTGAATTCAAATTGCCTTTCACTAGCCATTATGAATTGTCCCATGTTGTCACACATAAATTAATATTTATACATTAAATTGCTTAACAAATATAGATAGCCCTAGGGATTTTAACCCCTTGGCAGTGAAGTTTGAACTGAGCTCAGCGTCCGGCCTGAACCCCAAGAACCCCCCCAAAAAATGAGAATTTGAGGACAGCAGCCAAACGTAGTGTGGCCCCCAAAAAGCGATTGAGAAAGGGGGTGTTGGAGGATAGGTATCTATGTAAGTTATGGAAGCTTAAGAGTATGATGGGATGTGTAGGCATGTGGAATTCAGCTAGGGGGATGCTGCCGAATGATAGATGTACGGAATGGGAGAAAAGGGGTGGAAGGGGGGCCCTGGAGAAGTCCACGTGGTGGGTGCAATGCTCCAGTTCAAGTTTACCTACTGTTCAGGCTTGAACTGCCTGCAGCAAAGGCTGAGAAGAGGGAAAGTTGATTTCAATTTGAGCAAAATGTGGGATTATGGCATGGGATGGCCACTGCGGTGGCAAAAAGAGCGGGGATTGTGCTGGCCACTGTTGGGGAGGGCAGAGAGGGTGGATAAGGTTTGTAGAGCTTTTTTGACAATGGATTGATCTGAGTGGATGTAGCTTTTGAAAGCTCTTGAAGACCAACGGCCAAGGGTTTGAATTTGCTGTTGCCTGTTTCCTGTTGGACTGTTGGACTGAAGGAGGACTGAGGACTGATAACTGGGAATTTCTGTAATGAAGAAAGGAGAGTTTGGTAGGGGCAGATGGGGGACTGGAGTTTGAAAATGTAAATAAAATGTCCTTTCTTAAACTTATCTGTTTGATGAAAAAGGCAATGCTCTTGTTGTCTAGGGTAGATAAATCTGAAATGGTGGGGTGGATGTTTGTGCCTTTTAGTAATAAGGTAGTCTGGGCTTTGGAAATTTGCACTGAGGCTGAGCCGCATATGAGTTTGTGAAGAAATTGAATTCCGCTTAGGTACCCTTTGATGGAAATAATCTGTAGGTTTTTGATAGAATTGGATAATGAGATGAATGAGGTTATAGACAATAGGGAAAAGTCTGGGAAAAGGCGGTTGAATTGGAGATGGAAGGATTTAAAAGTCTTCCAAGCAGTAAAGTAAGATTGCAGGGTTCTGGGGGCGACTGATTGAGGAAAGATTCAAGTGGGGCTTCAAGTTGAGGTCTTAGGGGATGATTCATGGGAATATTAGTTGTGACTAAGTAGGTACCGGTGTCAGCTGCGTCTCAGCATCTGGGGCCAGCATCCTGAATTTCTTATATAAGGAACTGGGTCCTGAAGTCTTTTCTTGGGCGATGGGGATGCCCAGGTAAGAAAGGTGGGGCTGGGATTGAGGGTGAGGCTGCGCTGTGAGTGGCTGAGGTGAGGGCAACAGAGAGGAAAGAAGAAAAAAGGGAAAAGATGGGGAGCTAGGTGAATGAACGAACGCAGGGGAAGTCTGGATCCAGAGTTAGGTTGAGCAGCTGGGTAGGCTGGGGAGAAGTTAGTCCCAGGGGTGGAGAACTGGACTTGAGTCTGGCTTGTGCTAGGATGTAGATCGAAGGGTGCTGGAGGCCAGGTGAAGGGTTGTTGAGTGGAGGTGGTTTGCTGGTCGATCGGATGACATGTGGATGGAATGGAGGCTGTAGGAACTGGAAGGCTGACTGTATGAATTGGTTGTTGAGGATTCACTCTACTGAGGCTTGTGGAAGGCGTGTTGCTGCTGTTTGATTGATGTTGAGCTGACTAGTAGGCTGTATGCTTGACTGAGGGTGGGGATGGTCAATTTCTCGGGCTACGGGAACAGATGAACGGGCTGAAGTAAATGATGAAGCAGGAGAGCCTTGTGGATGTGTTTGAAGTGGCGGCGAGAGAGAGTAGAGCCATTTGGGCAAGAGGGTTGTTGGTTGGCGAATTGGTTTGCAGCCTTAAATAGGAGCCGTGGGCTCTCGTAGAGTTCCTCCCGGTGCAGTAGTTTGTTTGGCGGTTGGCGCGGGCGGATGTTCTCGGGCTCAGAGTGACGAGAGGAATACTCTCATATTTTTTGAGGGATCTTGATGAAAGAACGAGATACCAGAGAAGGGGAGTTCGCTCTATTTAAAGGAAAACATCTTAGCTCTGATAGAGCAATCAGAAAATAGGCTGATCGGGGAACTAGCTGTGATTAATCATTCGTATGCACATCTCTCGAAACTTGTTTCTAAACATAATTTTGAATAAATATAACATTTTACGCAATTACAATTCTAATTGATAGTATTGGTCTTTATAATTAAATTATTTTTATTATTAGCTAAATATCTAAATTACATATTTTACAAATATCTCTGCACACACACAGGTGGTGGCATATATAAAACAAATAAACAAATATGACATATTTACATACGAATGTAATTACCTTTCAAATTAGTATGTAAAATATGTTTAAAAAAACATTATTACATATTTGATTATAAATATTCAATACATTTCACACACATAATAAGGATTCTTATAAAAAAGTTATATTTAAAAGTATATTCATATATAAAAATAAGTATGGTGAAAAAAAGTCTGGTGCAACAATAAGAGGAATTTTCTCATTTATGAGACACTGTCTATTCATAGTCCTACCTTCTCTCAACAGACCTATCCAATCTACCTGTCTGGGACCATTAACACAAAAGAGAGCTAATATATCACAAACAAACACTGCATCCCCTTCTTCATCACTATGCAGTCTGGAGACCGGATGTCGGCGTGACCCACTAACCCTCTTCAGACGCGAGATGACACCGCCGTACACGCACACCGAGAGCGCAGACACACAAAGACTGACCGTTACAAACGATCAGCACGCGGTATTTAACTCTCTCGGGAGCTGCAGTGCGCTAAATATATCGATGCTGTCTACCTTACCCACAGCCGGCTGCGTAATGCTGCCTGTCCGTGCGTAACGGGACATCAAAATAGAGGCTTCAAGATGACAGAGTAAGTGCAGACTGGGTTTTTTACTGACACGTCAGGGGTCCTGTGAAGGATACCACCGCCGAGTAAACGAGTGTGAACAACTGAGCCGTGCGTAAATGTAATTTAAATCACCTCGTTCTGTCACTTCCACTGCTGTCAAGGTCAGACGTCCTATTGTATCATGTCACCGTATTACTTACTACGTCTTCACTTATATCGTACCAGGGATATAAATCTCATTAAACGCATCCAGGCTTACACGCACACACATTTTAGCAGGTAGAGAGAGAAGAAGAAGAAGAAGAAGAAGAAGAAGAAGAAG
>JAUYWG010000048.1:6783461-6805619 GCA_034779775.1 Enteromius afrohamiltoni
ATAATGTTCAGTGCTTTGCTACAATCTGTATTGTTAAAAGCGCTATATAAATAAAAGTGACTTGACTTGACTTGACCGTTCATTGGCCAAGGCCCGCCCATGAGACAAACAACCAGTTTGTTTCATTTCAGCATTGTGAGGGATGTTGGCATCATGACATCTTTTTTTTATGCAACAAAAGAACAACAAATACACTTACAAAGACAAATAAGAACACCCAAAGCATACTATATTAGCTCACAAGACTTACACCAAGAAAGAGTCTTACATGCAATAGACTTACAAGAGTTTCTTAAAGAATTTACATATACATCCAGATCTTTCCTGAAAACAAAAAAGTAAGGTGTTTTCTTTGAAAATGTACATTTATAAATGTAAAATTTAGCAAGAAATAACAATCATCAAGACATCTTTGTCTCCACACGGAACGTTAAAGAACACGACAAACACATCTGCCAGAAATCCTATATAATTTAAACCAATCTGATAATGACTAAAAGTCCTGAAGTGTTTCCAGATAAGTGTGCCACTTGCATCAGATGTTCAGCAAATGCTCCGTGGGTGTGACGTCTGAGACTGAGACTACTCATCATATGGCTTCAGAAATTAGCCTATACTAAGGAGAAAATTTATATATACTGTATATTATTAGTATTATTTAACACAAATTGGATTCATTAATTAAAAAAAAAAAAATATATATATATATAAACCTGATTGTGTATGCTTAAAACAGTTACAATTAGTACTGTTACAGAAATCACACTTGTCTCGCTTAGGCATGACTGACAAATATGCATCACATGACTTTTTTTTTTTTTACAACTGTAATCCAAATGGATGCAAATGTTATATTTAATTTAAATACATAAATCTTAAATTTAGTCCTAAATATTTGATAATTGTTATGTATGTACAAAAGACTAATCAATTCTGTATAAGTAGGCTACTGTTTATTGTTAGTTAAGCATTCATTGTATCACATGAAACCTTTCTGTAAAGTGCTACCAAAGTAAGTATTTAAATAATTCATTTTCACATGAGCTATTCCGTTAAAGAAAATTAAGATATGGTGAGTGGGAGGAATGCATGGGAGGGTGGGTTCAGTGATGGATGGATGATTGATGGATTGTGTGATGGAAAGAAATGAATGATGGATGGACAGAGGTAGAATATAGAGTGTGACAAAGAGAGACATGGGAAGAGGAGGGAGAGACTGGCCTCAGGGATACTTAGCAAGTAGAGACAGTAAGAGCCAGGGGACGGCATGGACAGAATCTGATTGGTCATTTGTGAGTTTTCAGTCCAGGGATGAGAATGAAAGAGACGCAGTTGGTTTCCCAGAGGCCTCTCCCGAACCCTACAATACATAGTGGCTGGAGGCCAGCAGGACTGTCCAAACAGAAACCCGCATTGGACAGAAGGAGCCTGCGAGATAGTGGGGTGAATGTAAAGATGTCTGGGGGCGTTCAGAGAACTGGTAAGTGTTGCTTGGGGAAGGGGGAGGAGCTGAAGTGTAGGCGCAAGGCATTGTGGGTAAACTCCATGGGGACAACCAGGTGAGGAAGGCTGTTAAAAGAAGCTGAGTCAGCGGGAGAGAAGAAATGGGGAGGTACAATATAGAATGATGAATGTAGTTACAGTATGATGACACTACGGCAATTATTTACTCACCATCATTTCTTTCTATATAAAAGATTTTTTTTGCTGTAATGCAAAGCAGCCATTATGTCTTCAGTGTCACGTGATGCTTCAGAAATCATTCTAATGCTAATTAACTGCTCGAGAAACATTATTATCAATGTTAAAAACAGTTGATTAATATTTTTTGAGAAAAATATTTGAAATTCTTAAAAAACATCAATGTTTCAGACACAGAATAGAACACATGCTTATTCTATAATTGTTAGATTTCCTATAATATGCTTTATTTAAAGATTAGCCCCCTAAATCATATTTAAATCTTTATAACCTGCAAAATTTCACAGAGCAATTTTAAATGTGTTGCACATTTATTCACCAATATGATCAGTTTCCTTTATCTTCGGGAAGTTGAATTGCAGGATATGAGAGAGAGAGGAGGATATGTAAGATGTTGGGATGCTGAAGGTGAACTGTTGCTGGGGTGCGCTGGCATTTTGGCTGGTTCATGCAGGGAAGGTTGTGGTTCAGCTGTACAGTGTCAGCCCACTGAACAGGAACCAGTCATCCCTTGACATTTGAAAAGCCTGACAAGACCATAATATCTGCAGCACTGCTAAGAATGTGTGTGTCTGTGTGCTATAGTTTAATGCAAGATCTCATACACACAATCTATTAAAGTCTAGAAGACATGTACATCATCTGAAGAAAACCTAAGTGGTGCTTACCTATGCAGAACTCACTGCCATCATGGTTTTATCGTCCATTAGCTTTTAAAAGTAACAGCACACTGAACAATCCACACGATTTCCTTTGAAAAGCTTCAAACCCTTAAAGTATCAACAAGCACCATCAGGTATGATAAATCTGCTCAGTGTGCCCTAACGTCTTAGAGGTATTTACGGACATTTGTTTCATTAAACACTTCTAACGAGTTTTGGATGAGAAATTTTGTTTTAATGGGTTTAAACACCTCCTTGATATGCTGCAAATTACTGCCAGGACGTCTGATGACAGAAATGTCATACTTAAATGTCAGAGTGTTTAGCTGTAATTGAGCGAACCGACCAAACAAAGGGCCTGAGTGTTTATCTCTCCGCCACTGCTGCAATCTCTGCGCTTTCATTAGGCAAATACAATAGCATCTGATCACTCACTGTTCTGCTTTGTTCCGTGTGATTTCCTTCTGTGTGATATGGCACAAATGCCTCTGTGCACATGTGTGCATCACCCCGACTGCTGACTATGCTAAAACAAAAGAAAGATAATAGCAAAAACATGGATTAAACTACTGTGCATCTTTGGTGTTTTGTCAGTGTGGATGTCTGCTATAATGTTTCATGAACCCACTGCTGCCACCCTTTATTTGCACATGCTGTCTGTGTTTGTCTGCTGCAATGATCAATAGAAAAGATCAATCTGGTCTCATAAAAAAATGTACCTCTGTGCACTTTTTCTGCAACACCGTTTTTTTTGCACACGTTTCATCGCAGAAAAATGTCCGCTAAAACGCCGTTTCAATATGTGAACCCTGGCATATTTGATTACGTTTGTATATATTGTGGTGGTCCAGAATGGAAATATCTGTGGACTGTTGCTAAAAATTAATGCTCTATCATGTTGGAAATATGCTCTACACCAAATCCAACCCTAAACCTATCTGATGCAAAACGCATTTGTTGATGCAACTGTGCCATTTCAAATAGCCCAGCATATTAATATTGATATTCTTCATGTGATTTTGTGGAAATTGCACTTTATTAATCAAAATTAAAAGAAATAAAAGGAGTTTTACTGCATACTGTTAATTTCTTTTGAAAACTGCAGTGATATGTACTTATTGGTACATATTTCATATCTCGCTGCAAAATAAAGGTACAAAAGCTGTCACTGGGGCGTTACCTTTTCAAAAGGTACATATTTGTACTTAAAGGATTCATTTTGGTACCTTAAAGGTACATATTAGTGCTAAAAGTGTACATATTACAACCCAATGTATACCTTTTGAAAAGACACCACCCCAGTGACAGCTTTTGTTATTTCTAAGAGTGCACTAAGTCATATTTATGCCATGAGACCAGATAGAAATATATATATGTTACCATTAAAACATTTTATAATAACTGTATTAAATTGTAATAATATTTTTAATAATATATTCATCGGTTTTGATTAAATAGCATATTTCTTTCAGAAACATTTGAAAAATCTTACTGAGCAAACATTTGCAAACAACAGTGTACAACAAGATTTGTTTAATTTAAATAGTATTAGCATTTGCTTTTTGCAGACAATTGTAATCACGGCAAGCATTCGCATTCTATAATTAACCTAATTTACATATAAAGGTGTGTTTGGCTCAAAAGCACAATGCTTAATTTAAATAAAAGGCACTAACACATTTGTGTTTGGTTAGTTTGTGCTGAAATATCAAGGCGCAGCTGATCTCTATGTTTACACGTGCGATGCCCATGTGTGCATGTGAGAGAGAAAACAAAAGCACATTGGTTTGTACATTGTGACATTTACTCAGTATTGCGACATGCTGTCAAGCTGTCACAAAACACAGACCACATAAAGATGTCAGATTCCAGCTGTCATGTGGAAAATTGACAAGAAAAGCAGAAAACCCGGTGGGAAGCAGAAATAAAAATAATGTTCATGTGACTCCCAGTATCGACCAGACGGCAGGACACGATTATGGCTGTCCAATAATGAGCTAGTCAGCACAAGTTAGCATCAAGAGGGACAAGAAGCAAATCTGACATGCAACACTATTTAGTTACCGCACACTCTTGATGTGTGTGTGTGAGAGAGAGAAAGATGGTTGAAGGTTTGTTTGGTTATTAACACATCCATTTTCACACACACAATTGCACACATTTATTATTGGCACACATAGTTGAATTGATATTACAGCGCTGGTCCAGGTTATGAAATAATGCAATTAGCAGCTCTTGTAAAGGCAAGCATCACTATTACCCGAGTCATATCTAGAGAACTGCAGGTGGGCTCTTCCTAATTGAGCCAGTAATGGGGTTGTGGAAAATTCAGAACTGAAGAAGTGAAAAGTGTACCCCATGAACACAACGTAGCCTTTAAAAATAGCCGATTGACCACCCCTTTAAATTTAAAAGTACATTTTTATAGTAATAGTGCTGTCAAATGATTAATCGCATCCAAAATAAGTTTTTTGTTTACATAATATATGTGTGTGTACTGTGTATTGTTATTATGTATTTATCTAACAAAAATATGTTATTCAATATATTTATGTATATTCAATTATATGAATATAAATACGTAAATATTTTAAAAATATATATGTGTGTGTGTGCGTGTTTATATAAACATAATAAATACACACAGTACACACACACATATATTATGTAAACAAAACCTTTTATTTTGGATGTGATTAATGGATTAATCATTTGACAGCAAAAAACAAGTTCAAACATCAAAGAACCCTGAAGGGTTCCACAAAAATATTATGCAGCAAATGGTTTTCAAATCAGGATATTAGAATAATTTCTGAAGGATCATGTGACATTGATGATTCAGCTTTGACATCACATATAGTTTTATGCAAAAGTTTGGGCACCCCTTGCAGAATCTGTGAATAATTATAACAAAATAAGAGAGATTATACAAAATGCCCTTGGTTCTTAACACTGTGTGCGGTTACCAGATGCTCCAGAAGGAAAGACGATGCATTAAGAGCAGGGGGTGAAAATTTTTTCAATTTGAATATCTTGGTAAATTGTTCTTAATTTTTCTTCTGGAAACATAAAAATATATTCTGTTACTTTCAAAAATGAGTATTATATGGAGGAAAAAAAAAAAAGAAATTTCAACCAAATAAGAAAACTTTGATCATATTCATCCTGCTCCTGAAAGGGGTTAAATATGCAAAAGATGCTGGAAAACCTGGAGGATTTTTCTGAAGAACAGTGCTCAGTTAAAGTGCTCAGAACAAACAAGGGACTCATGAACAACCAACCACCAGAGAAAGAACTGAGGGCCCGGACTGGAACAAAAACATAAACTCTTGTTCCAGTGAAACTGCAGAGTAATACAAACATACACAGAGCGAGGGAGAGCAAACAGAAAGAAAGACAGAGGGACAGATTAACTGGTGAATGTTGACCTTGCCAGCTGGTGGTTGAAGGAGCTACTCACACACACACACGGATATAGCTCTCTGGAGTGCACGAGCTGTCAGGTTGGCACTATGATTCAGTGGAGGAGGGGCCATATAGGGTGTGAGTTTATACCAATCCCTAAACATCCAACTCTCCAACACAAATACTGCACATGCTTACCCAAAATCCCACAGGCTGGGTGCCTCGCCATTCACAACTAGCCTGGCATGGGCCATCACAGGCTTAAATCACATCTGATCTCTGACCTCCATACGGTCAGTCCAGATCTCACACTCCAGCAACAAATCTGCTTCAAACATTTGCTTGGTCTTCATCCAGACAGTCAAGATGTATGTTTTCATCATTAGAACAACAACATCTGTTTTTATCTATTTAATTTGTTACAATAAAATTGTTTTTTGTTTACAATTTCATGAGGATTCAGAGTTTTTTTTTTTTTTGTATCATTAATTTTTAAAGTAGCAATATTAATCACTGTGAGCTTAAGTAAGTAACTTTGGCATCACTTTGATTTTACTTAAAACTTTGTTTATTGTTTAAAAAATATGACTATATTTTATTAAATATGTAATATTTTTTAAATATTCTTACTATTTAAAAATAAAAAAAATAAAATTGTATTAATTTAATTTTTTATTGTATATTTATATATATAATCATATATTTTATCCTGGTTTAATTCAACTGAATTATGAAGAAAATAAAATTCAAATAATGTTCATACAGTTACAGTCATCCATATAAATATCCATCAATAAAGGCAGTTCTTTATAGAGACGTACAGTGTAACAACATATTATAATTGTTAGATATTAAAAAGATTTGTTTGAATTAATAATTTGTACTACCTTCCAATGTGAGACACAAAGGTGACTGCGAAGCTTGAATATCCTGTATTGTTCAGCGATGGACAGTCATTCATTTTATTCATAATCAAATTCCAACCAGAAGATCAATGCAGAAGAAATGAGATGAGACAGTTTCTGTATTAGCACCATAAATCCTCATAAAACAGAGAAACCAGGTGCAAAAGCAAGCATCTACTCACACTCGCGTTAGAGAGCAATATTTCTGATAAGAGAAATGTGTTTAGTTCACATCTAAAGAACAACAGTTTGAGTTTGGTCTCACACACGGATCTCAAAATAATCTACTGTACATTAATCTAACCATCTAAACAAACAGCCTCTGCCAGTTCATAAATCTTTTTTTAATCGTTTCTTTTTTCTGCCTATCTCTCGCTAATAATGTACAGTTAGGAAGATACATTTGCTCGCTTTAAAACTCAAGCACCACAAGGGGGCGTTGTTCAATAGTGAATTACACGACGGCCCTTTATACAGTACTGTAACTGTATATCCCTTTAAATTATTGATAGGTTGGAACAATACTGCAACTAATCATAAATTGCCCCACATTTCACATTTGCATTTTAATCTAATTACTATTTAGTAATTAACTTAACACTTTCACCCTTTATTAATTATTAACTACAATAAGTAATCTGACATAACTTGCTAAAGGTCTATTGTCAGGCTCAAACCTCAAATCTTGTAGTTGCCTGCCCAGATCATTTAAATCTGATGACACATTTTCCATTGAAATGAACCCTGATAAGCATTTGACCCAGAAACCATGCCGTATTCTCACATGTTTATGTTGTCACCTGAGTTCAGGCCAGTCCTCAATTTAAGAGAAAGATGAATAGATGAAAAGGAATAAACTTTCCCTGACTGTGGGAAAATACCAGTTAGACAGAAATTGAACCTCTACATGAAACTGAAACGGTTTGGGTGCCTTACCAAGTAATGTTGACTTAAATGAGGTAAACGGACTACATTTTCTGAACATTTTCCATGCCTGAATTTCTTCTGTGCACTATGACATTATTCACAGCAATATGACTGGCTCTATCATGACATGGGCTTTCTGTGTACTGTTGTTGTACAGATACGGTCTAACTGCTGAAACAGCACCAGTGTAATTCCACATCAATCTAAAGCCTGAAAACACACATGCACGTCACTGTTGTAAACTGCAGCAGTTCATTGCTGCACCCACTGCTCCGGGTGTGTGTTCACGGTGTGTGTGTGCGTGGTTGATCACTTCTCACTGCTGTGTGTGTGCACTTGGATGGGTTAAATGCAGAGCACCAATTCCTAGTATGGGAAACCATACCTGGCCACTTGTCATGTCCTTCCTGTTCATTATGCATTCAATTGTTTCATTAATGCATAGGTCAATGTCACAAATAAATATAGAAGCAATGTCTGTTTTATGTGTTTCATTTGGTTAACGATTGGTTATTTTGTATACGATTGTATTAGGGTTAAGAGTTTACATTTTTTTTAAGTGTCTTTTAAAGTGGCAAGATGAAGTGCAATAAGCTTATGTAACTTTGACATCAGTGTAGTGTTGAAAATATTTTATAATAATTGATATAAATAAAAACAATTATTTTAAAATCTTTTATGAAAACACACAGCGAGGATATTAGGAGTATGCTGTACAAGAAAATACTATTGTGATATACTAAAGTGAAAACTGAAAATCTACAGCATTTAACAACAAGCTTGATCAAAGATAGCCATATCGATATGAGATCCCTCAATCACAAACACAGTTCCAAACCTCTGGAACAGCTTCAGACTCCATGGAAATCTCTTGTGTTCAAACATTCCCAGTCTGCGGGATTGCTTTGAAAGTCAAATATGCTTTGTGTGTGTGTGTTTACATACACCATGTGAACCTTAACTTGCTCTGCACTCCATTGTTGTGTATGCAGGCTCACATGGAGCGAACGGTAATCACATGAACCCATGTGGTCCATTTCAAAAAAAGTGGTGAAAGTCACATGACCGCAGCATGAGTCAGGGAAGAGCAAACAGGTCCACAAAACCAGACACTTCCTGTTTTTCAGAATGCACACACCTGCTTTTCATGACTCAAGTCATTTCAAAGGAATTTTTTAGGGAAATTTATAAAGCATGCTGTAGGAAAACAAACATCATGTGATTCCTATTTAAATCTCATTGAAAAATAATTGTATATTTATTCGTATTCTCTACAAAAAAGTTATCTGTGTTAAAGAGTTCACCCAAAAATTACAATTATATCATTTGCTTCTGTTTTGTTTTTTAAAGAAAATGTGAAATAAATAAGACTGCTCCCCATTGACTTCCACTGTATAAACAATGAGACACTTCTCAAGATATCTTTTGTGTTCCTCAGAATGAAGACAGACTGGGGTGAGTAGATGATTAGTTCTCCTTTTTTGGATGAACTATCCTTTTACTGGATGACCGCCTTCATAGTGGGTGTGTAACATGTTTAAGTCATGACTGTTTTTAAAAAACAAAAGTCAGGTGATTGCGGAAAACAGTGTTTAAATGAGATGCCTTTAAAATTGAATCTGAGGCTTGTAGTAAAAAAGATTCATTTCCTTGTTGAATTAACCTTGTCTTGTGAGGCTTGATGGAAAATCACCTGTTAAGCAATTATTTCATTATAGTTGTTTCTAGTTTCCTCCTTTTTTCTTATTATCCATGTAGTGGAGATTCCCTCCTATACTAACTCAATATAGACTTTAATTCACATTTTTACACTTCAGCTTAACACCCATGGCTTTCACAGCTCTATCCAGTCAGAGCTCTATAGAGATGCTAGTCATTGAGTTTTGTGATTGTGTGAACGTCATTGTTCTCTGACTCTTTTATTGCATCTTTATTGTTTATGGCATAGAAGACACCATGATACATTTCACACATATGTGAAACAAAATTTATTCTTATTATTATCATTATACTTTTTCTTAAAAAAAAAAATGACCCTAAAAATATTGAGCGTAACTATTAAATAAAAAAAACGTAAAATAATAAAATACATATAAAATTATATTATTAAAATATTAAATTAAAATATATATAAAATTAACAATTAAAATTTTTACATAATGATTATTTTGATTAAATGATTGAAATATATATATCAATTGTTTTTTCTAATTTGTTAATTAATTCTTTCAAAAACTGAATGAAAACTGTCCCAAAAAACCCACAGGAACGACATTTTTTTCTAGACAGCAATACAATTTTACAGAGAATGTAGTAAATCTTAAGTGTGTCTTCAGAGCTTCAGATAAGATCTTCACAGTGTCTCAGTTTGCATTGCTGATGACAGTCAGTGTCTGTAGGGTTCAATTCAACCACTGATATTCGTCATGGGGAAAAAAGACCTTTTGTTGTGCCATGCTTAATTTATACCTGAATAGATCTTTGTGCTTAAAGTTCAATTATGACGCCACACACAAAAGAACATGGAATTAATAACAAGTCTAATGGTGACCTGTCACAGAAACACTATGTAAATGCGCGTTTACTTCTGCTGATGATCTCAAAATGACAGATTTCCTTGACAGACATACATAAAATACGATGAACTTAAAATAAATATAAATTAATTTTTGAGTCATAGATATTAAGAAACTTTTTATATGTCAATGAAGAAATACGCCTAAAAAGGCTCAAATATCTGATAAGCTTGTTTGGTTTTCTTGTAAATGTTAATGGTATAGTAACTTTTTGCAACTTTTCTGATTCAGTGCTTGTTTTTTTGAAGTTAGACCACCTACACATTTTTATCTTATAATCCCACACAAAATGCATAATTACATAAATATTTAAAAATTAATGTACTGTAAAAAATAGCTTAATGTTTCAGGATCCTTAGTAATGACACAACAATGTTTTATGGTAATATCAGCTAACACTGTAGCAAACATTAACAAACAAACAAATAAATAAATGAATGAATAAATAATTAACTTTTTTAACAGCATTTTTTGGGTTAATATTACAAATATATAACTTTGTTAAACAAATGATTGTTTAATTTTATGTTAATTTATACTACTTTATTAAGTATAACTTATATAGTATATAAGTATGCTTAATCTAAACAATTTAAACTTTATGAACAAATGTGAATTAATAACAAACAATTACAAACAGTTAAAGTTTTTCAGTTAGTTTGTAATATTTAATAAATTGCCTGAAGACACAAAAAAGGTGTAGAATTTTTTTTCATTATTATTATTATTATTACAATAATTATTATTATTTTTAATAATTATTATTATTATTATTTTATTTAGCAAAGAAATGATCATTAACACATTTAATTAAATTAGAAAGATTACAAAAGTATCTCTTTCACACGCTCCAAAAACCAATGATTTATTAACTTTTTTTTTATTTTACAGTATTGTTCCCATGTCCCATATATCGACACCAGTCCAACCTGCTGATTTGGCAATTCAAATGTAGCTGTTTTTGTTATGCTAATGAATCACATTGAAACACACAGAGAGGGAGGAGACAAAGGAGGAGAGTGAGGAAATGTGAGGGAAGGAGAGAGAGAGAGAGAGAGAGAGGGAGGGAGGAAGAATGATGTCACACCAGTAGTGCACTCAAATACAAAAGCAGCCGAGAGAAAGACACACATGAACACACATACACACACACACTCACGCTGCTGCTGCCTGTTTCACTAACACAACTCCACAGCACACTTCTCCAGCTCTGAATGTGAGTACTACTTCACTTTTCTCTCTCTCAGCAAACTTCATCAGCACTCAGCAGTCTCTTTGTCCTCATCTTTACAGCTTTTTCTTTCTCTCGATCTTTCTCTGTCTCTCTCTCTCTCTCTCATGTGCTGAATAACTGAGACTGTTTTGGTTAGAGTTACAGCTCCTGATCTATCTAACGGCTGCTTTCTCTCCTGCTTTGTTTCTTATAGTTGCTCTTTTGCCAACTTCCAGAGTCTTTTGTGCTGTTAGTCTTTGTGTAAATGTCTCAGTCCTTGGCTGTCTCTATTGTCCACCCTTAACACCCAAATTCAAAGTCTTCTCTGACTGCTTCATCACAGTTACAGCATGCTGCATTTGAACTAGTTTTATGTCTTAGTTGTACTAGGATAAATTCAGTTGTGGTTGTTCCTTATCCCTCCTATTAAAAACCACAGATGTTTATGAATTGATTGCTTCTTTGTTAGTTTTAAATGGCTTTGTTTAGTTGTTTGGTGAAGAAACATGCCTGACCTGGTGCATGATTGGCTTTGAATAGAGAGGCTCTTTGTTTGAGAAGTGGTAGTGGAGTAGGATTAATATTCTGGCAGAGAGAAATAAAAAAAGAGAGTTGAGAACTGAAATGCTTTAGTAATCTGTGTAAACACAACATGGATGAAGCTACTGAATGAGAAACAACTAAAAGTGAATGTGGGAGAGAAATATAGATGCTCATTTAGCCAAAGTCAACAAAGAGAGGAAAATCCAAACAGAGCTCTGGAATAAAACAGACTGCTATTGTCAACACAACTGAACAGCAGTCTGGATCAAACCATAAACATTAAATCCTACAGCTGCTCAGAGGAACGTTTGTCTCCTTTAACCTCCACAGGCGAGACAATCACAATGAGAATCACTGTAATATAACAACTGCTTCTTCTGAGAGTGTGATTATCTCTAGTGTGTCTCTTTAAAAGCTTCAGATAAGATCTCAACAGTATCTTAAACTGTACTTCTTTCTTGAAACAGTGTTCAAAAGCCTCTCCTAGGGCTCAGTTCAACTACTGATATGCGTCATCTGGATTAAAAAAATCAGAGAGAGAATTTTTCTTGAATACCTGAATGGGTTCACAACTCAATTATGATGTTCATAAACAGATTTTGTCACAACGCTCATTGAATGGAAAATATATTAAAATGACAATATTGTATATGTTTTCTTTATACTCTATATGTGCCTAAACATCCAGAAGTATTAAGTTAATGGTGCGAAACATTAAAATTCCCTTAAATGACATAAAATGACTTTTGAATTGAATTTTTTATAGATAACATATTTTGGTGACACTTTATAATAAGAATCATTAGTTAACAGTAATTGACAACATTAGCAAACATGAATTTAGAATTACCAACACTTCTACAGCATTTATTCATCTTAGTTAATGTTTACTAGCTACTAGTTGTGTTTGTTAACATTGGTTAATGAACTATCATGAACTAAGAGTGAACGACTTCATTTTCATGAACTAACATAAGATTGAAAAATAGCGTAATAAATGCATTGTTCATTGTTTGTTGATGTTAGTTAACATTAACCTCCTTTTTCTCTGCAAAATTACATATTCAAATTGTGCCTTTAATTTTTAAAGGTTCATCTGCACCAATAACCCCATATGTGGTACCATTTGAAAGCTTAGAATCTCTATTTTATGCAGATTTATTTTACTGTAACAAAGTTATTTACACGTGAATTACACTATGTAAACCCCCAACAATTAAACAATTAAACTTACTTCAAAGTTACTTTATTTGACCTTCATAAAAAAGGTCAAAATAGGTTATACTTATAGGGGTACTTTTACATTTTTATTTTTTTTTTATACTGCTTTACTTTTTATTTGCAAAGTAATAATTAGACGATGACAAACTACATTTTTCTTTTAAAATCAGCCTGTTAATGACACAATGTTAAATCTAGAGGGAGAGAAAAGTCTTTATTCTCATTTGTTTAACATCTGGATATAAAGAGAGTTATTATTATTATACTCTTATATACAATTTGATGCTCATTGTCGCACGTAATATAATTATTGCAATAAAAAGAATCTCAAAAAGCTTCATTAAACCTCCTAAGCTATGAAAGAACACTAAAACTGCCCTGCTCTTTTCAGAAAGAGGAAATTGAAGTGGAAAGCTTTGTTGTTTTATGAGTGAAATCAGGATTAATTAATGCAGGGATATAAAGGAGTCGCCCATAAAGAGGGGCTGCACAAAAACGGCAACAGATGCTTAAATGGATCTTTCTTTTTTTTCACCTCCTCCCATTTTTCTCTTTTCTTTCAGACCGAAATCACATGGCCAGAGTGTGGGACAGGAACCAGCTCTACCGCAGGATCTAAAATGTCAATCTCTGGAAGATAGAGGAAGCTTTTGTTTGAAGAAAAGGACGATAAGAATTCCAAAAAAAGAAGCTGGATTCTTCAGAGAGCATTTGTGTATTACAGCACACTTATTCATAAGCCTACAACACAAACAGACACAACATGCTGCAGCAAATCCTAGCTGACATGTACATCGACCCTGATGTCCTAGAGGCCTTGAACGAGGAACAGAAGAAGATCCTGTTCTTCAAAATGAGAGAGGAGCAAGTCAGGCGCTGGAAGGAACGGGAAGAGAAAGAGGGCAAGGAGGGGATAAAAAAAGAAAAGCGCCGGCAAAAAAAAGGTATGAACTCACACCCTTTCTAAAAATACTGCCACGTCTGTCATTCTGTAAGCATCAACAGGAGACAAAAACTATTTACAGAACTGTCAGATGCTTTTGTGTCTCTGACATGCCACAGTGTTTTTCACATTCTTGAGTATAGGACATTATAATTGAGCCATAGAATTGAGCACATGAGTTGAAATTTTTACTTTTTGTTCCGATGATACATTTCAATACTTGAACTGGACCAAATGGAGAATCTTTTGAATAGTGATTGTAGTGAGCAGCACAGTGAATACAGTCGGCTTCGTTCACACAGCAGCAGTGCTGAATATACTTCAGTTCTGTTAAGAGCAGCATTCACACACACACACACACGCACTTCAGCTATTAAAGAGTGTGACAGTCGCTTACTATAATCAAAATAACTACCAGTTTTAAAACACTTTATATATATATATATATATATATATACACATATTTACAATACCAATAATATTAACTTTTTTACATTTTATTACTGATTTTTACTACTAGATTTTTTTGTATAATAAAATGTAAAGTGTTTAAAATGCTGAAAAATTCTACTGGTGTTTTTAAAAACAGTTACCAAAGTTACCATCTACTTGCCTTTGGGCTCTGCAATAATATTGCAGTTTTAATTTCAGCTAATATAAAGATTAATTTACATAAATGGAGCTGAAAAGAATTACTTTAAAATGTTTATTTTATATGTTTATTTTACATTATATGTTTTCTCTCTTAAGCACACAGAGTAATGATATTTTAAAATAATGTTCATTTTTAGCATCATTATAATATGCTCATTTCCTGTTCAAGAAACATTTCTTATTGTAGTTGCTGAAAACAGTTGTGCTGCTAATCTTTTTTTTTCTTTCTTTCTTTTGTGGAAATGTATGGCTACTTTTTAAAAAAAGATTATATAGTGAAAAGTATGTCCAACAGAGCAGTGTTTTTTATGTAACACTGTATCATTATAAGTGCCTTTACTGAACTGAACATCAATGTCTTTCAAAATCAGTCACTGACCACCAGTAACTACTGTCAGTGCTATTTCAACACATTTACAGTCTAATTAAGTCAATTCACCCCTTGCTATGTGAACGTGGCCAATCAGAGAATGATTCACTTGAATCTGAATGTCCTTTTACGCAGTTCCAGCAGACCGTATGAAAGCAGCGTGTTACAAGGAACTCAAAATAAATCTTTTAACACACCCTCACTGATGTAACAAAAAATCAATACCTGTGAGAAATGTTCTAACGTCATTTCAAGGTGAGCACATATTTTTTTGAGGCCGAGGGAAATTAAGTGACCTGAAAGAGCCAAAGAATCGCATAACAATACCACAGAGACATGCTACAGCTGCAAGGGCGAAACCAGATACAAATTCCAGCTTTTCAACACTGACCTTGCAACACAACACACATGAAAATCACCTTGTTGTAGATTACTGTTTATCTCCATAGCATCAGCATTTGTTAGGAGTTGAGCCTTGTTTGGGATCTAACCCCTGTAATGCCGTAGGGGCCCTGCTGCTTTAAATTCCTCTAAACATTTCAGGGCTTTTTAACACTAATGCCTGAGGATGTGCTTTGCCAGAGATTTGTGCATGGAATGTTCTCAGGAAGCTCAACATGCAAAAACAATGCAACAATAAAAAGAGCCATTTTTGGTTGCCCGAAGAACCTCTCAGTGAACAGTCCTTTAAAGGGGAAACATTTTTTTCCTTAGTGTAAACAGCATTTAAAACATCTAAAAATATTAAAAGGTTGTTTGTTTCTTAAAGTCCTTCAGTGAAAATTCTGACAACTCCGAAATATCCAAAATATAATTGAGTTAGTTTCTTCATCAGAACAGATTTGGAGAAATGTAGCATTAAATCACTTGCTCTGCAGTGAATGGGTGCCGTGAGAATGAACAGCTGATATCAACATCACCACATTCCACAAATCATCAACATTAGCTTCTGTTAATTAGCTTCTGGCTGCAACAACAGTCGTCTATCCATAATACATGCTTTCTCCAGTGAAAAAGCATGTCTTATTTGAATCTTTGGCAGTATTTACGTCTGAAAACAGTCCAACACAGTTGTTATATGTGAATTTTTTGATGTGCGAAAACAGACAGACTTTTTCAACTGAAAAGATTTATTGGCCAGTAGCAATGGGCAAAAGTTAAAATGCCTTAATTATGGATTGTTTCTTACAAACATGCAGCTTTCAATCTCACAAGAAGTTATCAATGAATTGGAGTCGCTTGGTTTAATTATGGGTTATTGTGATGTTTTTATTAACTTTAATTCCTTCTAAGCAAGCGAAAGCAACATTTCTTGAAATATGTTCCAATGAAAAACAAACTCATCTAAACAGTACCTTGGATAATGGTGAGTACATTTTTGGGTGACCTATTCCTTCAAAATGAAAGCTCAATAGAGAATAGAGAAAAAAACAACTCAGTAGTGCAGATTGTAGATGACAGTATGAGGAAAAAACTGAGAACAAAAGCTGTGTAACAGAGCATAAATATACATGGAATTTCAAAACAACAGATGCTCGTAACAACTGTCATGAAAACACGAACCCATGTTCCATGGCTGGGAAAAAACATTCAGTTCATGGGATGGTGACGATGGAATCTGACCGAACAGGAATTGATGCTTACAACAGCATTTGCTCAAGGACGTAAATGTTCTTACGGGTGTTCCTATCAATAGTGCTGGCATTCTTCCCTGGCTTCTGTTTCTCATCAGAAAAGCGTCAAGTCACATGAGCCGCATGTAACACAGGGCCTTTGTGAAGCATGTTTAGCTGCTGCACAAACAGGCGCAAAAAAGAGCTGCTGTGTCACAGTCGTGCAGTTTGACTCTTATTCATTTACTTCAATTTGACATGAACACAGTCAAATCTCTTTTGATTTTCTCTCCACGGACACACAACTGACAGGGTTCACAGCTTATGTCAATGGCAGCATTGTGAAACGCAGCTGTGTCCGTCTTTCTCTCAGTCAGCACTTTGTGGCCGGTTTCAGTTGCCTCAGCTGATACTGTGTGTCAGCTCTGCATCAGGGGTAGTCCAGATAAAAACTGTTGAAGATTCTGTTGGCAGTTGACACAGACAAACATAACTATGAGCTATCGCTGGAACTTTGTACCCGAGACTCAGTGCTGCCCACTGGAGAGAAAAATCACCAATAAGATCTCTGTAATATGTCGCTTGTTTCTCTTTGACAGCAGTTCGGTTTAACAGCACATCGAGACTTCAAACTAGACATAAGCCTAGGGAATTACTATAGACACCTAATATGCATCAACGAATATGAGCAACAGGATGTGATGTCACACTTACTGTCTTTGTAGCACCACCCATCCTATTTTTCCCAGCTCTTTGTCCTCTAAAGATGCGAATCATTTAGTGGCACATTTATCCTCACCTAAAGAAACCGACTAGACTGTTCACTTTACCATAAGTCCTGGTAACGGTTAAGGTGTTATAAACTAATAATGAACAAAACTTTAACAAGTTGCATGATCTGATTGTGCATTAATGATTATGAATACAATTCCTCTTTTTATTTTTAAAGCACAACACTGTAACCTAGTTTGTAATAATGGGTTATACACATTCATTTAAAACATCAACAATTACAATCTACACTTTTGACAAATGAAAGCATGCAGCTTATCTTAAACTTGCTTACTTTCTTTAAAGTCGAAGATCTCTACACAAATTCAAACATCTCTTATCAAATTCCAAATAAGACTAAATAGTCATCATTGCATTTTTGATTACAAAGCACTGTCCACAACAGCAGTTAAAGACCTACAACCCGTCCAGCTGTTCATTATTTACTTGATAAGGGTTATTCACAATACCTAATATACCTGAATGATTTTGTAGAGCTTGGCATATAGAAAATGTATGTTAATGAAATGCATCCAACGTCTCATGGAATTATAAGATTTGATTAATTTAATTCACATTTTTATAATTCTGCTTCCTTATACATCCGGGTTTTTCAAGACAACTTGATAAGAATACTATTAGATGTTTTCTAAGGGTAGCTGGTTGAAAACCAATCAAAACCATCAAGTAGATGTACATATTGGATTGGAACAACATGTAAATGAGTAAACTAAGCAAAAATATTAATTTGGGGTGAACTGTACCTTTAAGAAATAACCAGGAGCAACTTCCAAGCTCCTTTGGAATGGTATGAATACATATTTTTGAGGGCTTCTTGTCTTTTATTTGCTGTTTTATTACATAAAAGAGGGAGAAGCTCAACCATTGATAAATTGCATTTCAAGGCTTTAAGAAACACTCCTCAAAAAACACATTCATCACCGTGCAGTTACATCACACATAAGCAGCATATGTGGGTGAACCATGTGACCTTGGCAACAAGCAACACAAACAGATCTAACCATTAGCGAGAAAAAATACCTCATAAAAATCTGTGCCAGTTTTATATTACGTAACTTCAGTATATTACGTTTCAGTAACACATACTGAACATTTCTAAGATTTCTGACAAAAAACCTAAGTTCATTCCTGCATGGAAATGAAGCCATTTGATCTGCTTCGCTCTTAGACATACCGTGGCTTCTGTCAACCTGGAGAACAGGTTCTTTACATAACCTTGTTGGAACTGAGGGGTGTTAGGTTTTCCCTTACGTGCAAGCAAAAAATGGAAAAGAAACACAGATCAACGCTTGCTAGAGGAAACTGTTTCACGCTGGGAAATTCTTGACATTATTTCCATAATTCCCACTGTGCTATACATGGCATTAAGATGTACCTTTAGATTCTTTAGCTGAGGTGAGATGAACTGCAATCCCCTACAATCCTCACAAGGATCCTTTTTGTCGCCTCTTACGTAAGCACCACATATCAGTTGATCACACTTCATTTAATGCCTTCAAACATTTGGTGTAATCTGAGAAGGTTAAATCACACTGAAATAATGATGAGGCTGACTGGGAAGGATTCACAGCTTTTGTGGGTCGGTGCAAGTGTCTGTAAGATGATAATACAAGCCTGATGAACGGATGACATTTACACACTTCTAAACCAGAGCTGGCGACCTATAACATGTAGGGTAAATTTCACTCAATGTCACAGCGCCATCTGTCTGTGAAAAGAACACATTACAGAACGTAATATTAGAAATCAAGAATTCTGAGGTTGGCATCTCAAAGCGGCCTGTAACCAAAATATACAGTATGTGGCAGAATACAATTTTAAAAGGCAATGCAAAATATGCGTTACGCCAACATCCCAAACCTCAAAACCATGGGTTGAGTGAAGAAGATTTAATAACAAGAAATTACAGACTAATAAACTTGAAAAATACCCATTATTTGCTCAGAATGCAAGAACTTATCATGAGCTGTTGCATCTGTTGTGCCTCTTTGTCTTTGTAACTTAATTGTTTCTGTGTTGCTCATTTATTTATCGTTTCTCAGATATTGATTTTTTTTTGGCATGTTTATTGTTTTGTCCTCAGGCCCTTGTAAAAGTGTGAGCTGGTTGCTGGGCAGTGACGGTGACGTGCATGTGCGTATTATCGGAGAATCAGATGAGCTCAAATCACCAAAACTCATCCTGTCCGAGCTGAGAAACAAGACAGCAACCAACCCTAATAATATCAACAGGTACAACATCTTTAATAATGTTTAGAAATACACTGGAACACTTTTGTACAGGGACCAATTTTCACTGTTAACTAGTTGCTATATTAGTATGTTGATTATTGTCGTCTGTTTATTAGTACTTATAAAGCACATATTCTGCATGACCATATTCTACATCCCTAATCGTACCCAATGCCTAAACTTAACAGATACTTTACTAACTATTAAAAGCAGCGAAATAGAAGTTTGTTGAAGTCAAAGTGGTAGTTAAATGTTTGGTTAAGAATTTTGTTAAGTGTGACCAAATATACTATGGAAGGATTATTGTTGACCACGTTAAATATTGATTTAAGTTCATATGTTTAAAAAAAGTGACTTGCTTAAAAGTGACAGTGAGAACATTTAAAGGTTTCATCATCACTACACAAAGACTCCTAGAATGTACAAAAATTAAGGCAATAAATTATCTTTAAAAATGCCTTTGGTGAGCATAAGAGCAAATGGATATTTCAAGGTATGTTGAGACTAGACATAAACCTGGGGAATTACTTTATGCATCAACGAATATGAACAACAGGATGTGATGTCACACTCCTAAACATATACAAGAAATTGACCACTAAACTTTTGAATGGTAGAGTTGTATTTAGCTGCATTTTGATGGTCACTGCACTAAAATATCTGAATACCACAATTAAATATTCCACGGAGCCATATAATAAACCTCAATAACAGCATGCAAACTACATAATAACTAACAACAGATAAACAAATAACCAGTATTCAAACCCTGGAATGAATAGCAATCCAACTATTCTCAAACCACAGAGCTAAATGTGTTTTCTTTGTTTACAGAGCAAAAGTAGAACCTGTAGGGAGCAGCATGACAAAACCAAGCAGAGCACAACAAACCCGCACAGAACCAGGGATCCAGCTACTGCTCAAGGTGTGTGGGAGTACTATAATGTATTGATTAATTAATCAAATCAAAATAAAAAAGAAAGAAAAAGTTGTTTGGGGTACTGTTAGAGTTGTTTTAGAAATAATGTTGTGGCAACCCAGTACAGATCCAAGCTCTCACACAAAAATGCATTTCATTTAATTGGTCATGTATTTAAATTAAATGACAATGGCTATGAAGGTACATACGAGCCAAAGAAAAAGATAAATTGTTACTAAAGCAAATTATGAATTAAGAATAAGGATGTACATTTACAAAACATTTAAATTGTTAGAACAGATTTTAAGAAAAAAATTAGATTCACAGGGTAGAAAATATCATTAGCTTGGTATGAAAACAGACCTTAATGGAAAGTGCACTATGACAGAACGTGTGTGTGAGCGTGCATGTGTTTAAATGAATGTGCTTTCATGTGATTCAACATATGAATGTGCATATGTGTGAGAGGATGCACATGTATATGTGTGATTTACTAATAAGAGCAGCCATAATAAGAAGACGGTGATGGGTGTGTGTAGTTGGACAGGCCAGGCTCCCCTGAGCAGATGGTTTAGAGCCTGGGCAGAGAATTAAACGGTATCAGATGGCATCAGTGCCATGTTGCCAGAGGGAATACACACACACATACACACTTCCATCTCTCTTTGTGTCTCTGAATTTGTCAACTTATTTTATAAGTGTTTACAAATGAGTTTCATTCAATCTGCCACAGAACCCAGAGGAGCTCAGCGATTCTATGACAGTATCAGATGAGTCCAAGCAGGACAGCGGTTCTGATCAGTCAGCTGACGACACCAGGGGCCAAACAGATGACTCGGATTCAGGCAGCGCAGAGGAGGACACGGGCCTTTACAGACCACATATGAGCAACACAGAGACAACAGTAGCAGACAGACTCAGAGAGATTCAACTGCACAGAGAAATGTCAATCAAAAACAAGATACACCCACTGGAAACACCCACACCAGACAAAGGTAAGAGCAGAAGTAGAATCTGAATTGATCCCATGGTATTTTTTTAACAACAGAAACAAAAAATACTATAATATAAATATTATAATATTACTTTATCTTTTATAACATTTATTGCATATATTTTATAACATTTATTGCATATATAATTTATATTAATATAATAAAATATGTATGTTATATTTAAATATTAAATACATGACAATGTTTGATATTATTTTATAATATATTGTTTAATAATATATGTATAACTAAAAATAAAATTTAATATAAATATTAAATCATTTATAAGTATTAAGTTAAATTATATTAAATAAGTTAAATTATTCTATATATAAATATAAAGTAACACACACATATATATATATATGAATGAATATTAAAATTAATTATATAAATATTAAGCATGTAATGTTTTATCTATAAAAAGAAAACTTTTTCCCTACATAATTAAGAAAATGTTAAACATAAAAAACAAATATAGATTATAA
>JAUYWG010000048.1:6808754-6826381 GCA_034779775.1 Enteromius afrohamiltoni
TATATTTTTTTTTTTTTTTTTTTTTATCATGTTAACTTAGCAACATGGCAAACAACTCATTAGATTTTCCAATAGAGCTTGTTTTGTTTCCACGTCTAATGATACAATCTTTCTTTTCTTTCTCTCTAAAGGGGTGATGAAAGATAAGGATAACGGTCTGACTTACGGAAGTCGTGTGGCTCAGCTCAGGAAGAACTTCAACAGCAGTAATGCTCCATGTGTCAAACCACCGATCCCCTGCAAGCCCACTCACCTACTGACCTCCCCCTCTGTCAGATAAACACAACACTGCACTCCTCAAAAACATCCTAGTGTATCCAAAAACCTGCAAAACTAACTAAAGACAAAAAACCTGCGCATACCTGAGCGTGTGAGCAGATCCAGGTGTGGACACAGCTGGAGACGGACATTGTACGGAAATCAAACACTTCTTATGACCCAGCTCGAGTCTTCAGCTTTCACACTGTTTACAGAGAAACGTGGTCTCTAGAGGACTCAAAGATTTTGTCTTTTTATATAAAAATTGTTTCCTTAAGGGGAGAATGACCAAAGTTATTGTTAAATGTTTTTATAGATAATTGCTCATTTTTTTTCGTCTGGTTGTAAATAACAGTGTCATATTGTATTAAATAAAACAACTGGTTTTAACTGGTTTTGTGAGCTGAATGCTAATATAACTAGGAACGCTGTTCCAGGCCTCAATGTCTAGATAGATAGATAGTTAGGTGGAATGGACGGATGGACGAATAGATGTAAAATGTATTTCCATATTATCGCCACATGTTTGGTAACTCAGCGGCATCTGGTTCATGATGGAGACAGTCCATCATTCCAGACTGTGAAACAGCAGCTGGGATAGTTATCATCTGTGCGTCTGACCGGTCGAGACAGACGGCAGCGCCGGGCCGTCATGCTGACCCTCTCGTCTCAAATGAGCTCATGCAGCTGAGTTACTGACCTCTCCCTTATCTCCCTCCATTCCGCGTTTCTTCTCAAGGATCGGGGGTGAACAAAAAGAAGCATGGAGGTGCATGGAAATAGAGAAAGCATAAATACAGGGGAAAAGATATGGAAAGAAGGATATAAGGAGATGAAGGGAGGTATAAATGATCTGAAGGGGGTGGGTCACTCAATCTCATCAAATTTAGTTGGGTTGCAGGTCATTTTACTTTAACTTAATTAAAGTTACCCCAGTAACTTTATGTATATGTATCATGTATATGGTCATGACCATCTTCAATTAGTATACAGCGATTCTAATATCATAAATTTGTATATACACACACATAAACATAAAATTTGACTCTATTTACTTTTTAATATTTGTATCTTATTTTTAATATATCTTTTTAAGTTGTTTTTCAAATATATCTATTATATATATATATATATATATTTATATATATATATATATTTTTTTTTATTATGTATATTTTTAAATTAATATAAATATATATATTAAATGTATTGGCATTATTTTGAACTTTCTATTCATCAAAAAATCCTGGAAAAGTATTATTGTACTGGCTGCTGAAAATCTATCTTTTCCATCAATAAATTTTGTTTTAAAGTATTTTCAAATACAAAAACATTTTTTATGTTTGCACCTTAATGAGCATAAATAACTTCTTCCAAAAACATTTGTCAAAATCTTACCTGTTGTAAGCGCTGCTCTGTGAAATGGTTTAGCAACTTCAAAACTTCATGCCATTTTTCTGAACAAAGTAATAACTGCACTATTCTTTTACTTTTGTTTTGTTGTTTGCTGTCAAGCAGAGAGATTCCCAAATCATTCTCTAAAAAAACATTAGTCTGCATTTATCAATGGCTCAAATATGGGCAGACCTTAAATCTGAAAACTTTTACTAAATATTTGTTAATAATGTTTTCAAAGGTAATTATGCACATGATATAGTTATGTTAATATACTGTAAAGTGCTATTTTGCAATATATATATATACATATATACATACATACATATATATATCTATAAAAATTGGCTTCCCCAATCTCGTTTGTGTAAGAAGTTGAAATGCAAAATCTGCATTTTGGTACATAACAGCCTCTTACATTTTACAACAACTGCAAAGAATCTGGAAATAACCTAAATAACGTTAGATGAAAATGCCAAATGTTGGTCTCCAAATCCAGACAATCAGTTATAGTGCATTCTTTTTGATGTGAAAAATAGAAATAGACAGCGCAGTCAGAGATAATCTTACGGTAGGGAGTAATACAGAGGGTCTGTATTACTAATGCTGTTTTCATGCCATGTTGTAATTCCAAGTCACATTACAGCCTTGACGTCACTGAAATTTAGTCAGAGTTGTACAACACTCAATTGCCATTTACGGATACCATATTAATCAAAGTTACCGGAAAGGCAAGCCTGCAACCTTTAGCCAAAAAAACGTAACGGCTAATGCTAATGGAAAAGGGTCCAGAGGCCATTTTTTAATGGAGGTCAATGGAGGAGAGGCTTCCCTACACTAAATGAACAGTTTTTTAGAGGAAACAGCTCATCATTTAATGAATCTGCTAATCTTCAACATGTTTTACACTAAACAATAAAAAAAGAACCTGTTTTATAAGAAAAGATGACAGGCGGGATTCAGTTTACGTAACTGCTTATTGTTTAATATGGCACCTGAAATCTACTGACATCAAGGCTGTAATGTGATTGGTTGACCGCAGTGCTTTCTCCAATAGTAAGCAATACAGACCCTTGTATCTCGCCGGAAGACAATCGCTGGAATTATTTTTCCCGGTCTCTTTTCCCATGTACTGCCAAAGCTTAAGCATTAGCATTAGCTGTTACGCTTATTTTTTGCTAAAGATTGCAGACTTGCCTACTAGTGGCTTAGGCACAGGCTTCGTAAGTTATTTGGATGCATTGCATCCGGTTGCCATAGCAACATCAAGCACTTGCATAAATTTGCAGAAATGTATTTAAAAGTTTGAAAGCCCAAATTGACTGGCTTGGTTTGCCAGATTTTGTTGCCGACTTGAAATGTGTAATTTAATTGCAAATTCAGGCATTGCACATATGGCCGCCAAGTGAATGTACTTTCCTTGAAAGGGTCTTTAGCTCAAGCCTCCATTACTAGGTCTAAATTGACGTTTTGACATTTTGGAAATAACAATGAGTTGCGGGTGAGAAATTAGTCCTACACACAAAAGTGTTTTTAAGGGGGAAAAAAACCTACAAATGTTTTAAAATTCAACATCTGAACAATGTCTTGAGGTGTGAAAAATGTAATAATCGACAATTATTTTATGTTATTTATTTATTGACTGACGTCACCTCGCTCGAGGGGAGATTTAGTCATCCTCAACGAATAAAAAACAGGCATTCGTGTCTGAAACGCCCACTTTTTATGATTCAGTCAATTCCCAATGGGCAAAATCACTTTTGATTTGAATATTTCGCTTGCAGTCAAGTGAAACGGATTATAAATGTCATCTTGTGGGTTGCGTGACTAACCTCATTCCAATGTAGCCCGTATAAACATAACTAACTGTAATAGTGTCCAGGTAATATAGGATGATATTTGATTTAGTGCCGATACTGTCAATGTTCTGATGCAACGAACCGGTCTGGGTGTGTGTTTTCAGAACTCAACTAATGATGGCTACCTACCATAGAAATACCTCTGATGTGTGGATGGCGAGAGAACGGATTAATATTTCATAAACAGTATCATTGCTGTACGCGAGGCGCTGCAGAGTTTTGGGGAAGCTGCTCTGTAACTCCAGTCGATACTTTATGTCTGTCGTCTCTGTAGTGACCAAACCGGTGTAGAATTTTTACATGAGAGGAGAATTGATATTCCCCCTCTCTCTCTTTCTCCCTGCTTCCCACTATCTCTCTCTCTCTCTTCTAAGCTTCTACAAAGACCGCGACTGTTTTGCCGTTACACTCAGATGCTCTGAAGACGCTTCCTGGAGGAAGAGGAAGGTGGGGGGTTTCTCTGAGCGCGAGGAGGACAGGGGTACTCAGGCATCGTAAACCTTTTAAACGCGCGCGCGCACACACAATTCCCTGCTGCAGTGGGATTCTCTGAAGGGAGATAAAAAAGACTCTGTTGTGCGCGGGAAGAGAGAGAAGCCCATCACCACCTCCACCACTGTCACCCAGAGAGAAAAAAAGCGAGAGAGGGAGAGAAAGGGAGGGAGAGAAAAAAAGTGTTGTGGCGGTCTAGCGGTGTAGGCTGAACCTCGGCTCCAGTGACCCCTGGCGAGAGAGAGCGCTGTGTGTGTGTGTTAGTGTATCCCTGCAACATGTGACAGGGCTACACACACACACATAGCCTCACCCCCTCAGGCAAGAGCGAAACGGTCTGCAGCGAAAGCGTGTGTGTGTGTGTGACCGAATCCGTTCGGGGAAAACAATCCCTTCTGTGTGTGAGTGTGTGTGTGCGTATCTATACGTGAGGCTGCGTGTGCGTGTCCGTGCGTGCGTGTCTTGCAGTGAACGGTCTACTGCGTTTTTTCCTCCATGATTAATCAGAGCGAGGGCAGGAGGCCGAGGGCCGAAGGGACTGCGACAGCTCCAACGCGCTTAACCCTTTACTGGCTACTCACACGCAGACTGGAGATTCACACTAAACACGACCTGTAATATTAAAAACACTCAAAGGATAGCAAACTAATTAGCTGGGACTATTGTGGTTGTATCACAAACACCATTAGTGATTACGCTAATAGGGTAAAATGGTTTTACCATTTCTATTTTTCACAATTGTTCAACAAAGAGTTCTATTACATGGATTTACCAATCAGTTCTGAATTGAAGTCACATTACAAACTTTGATTAGTCATTGCAAACTTTGCATAGGTCTTAATATTGCTTGTCATATATAGGCTTACCCAAAACACTAGCCTAAATGACACACGCGCACACACAAACACTTAAATGCTTTCTTGTAATGGTATGAAAACCTTTATTAGCATACACTACTGTTCAAAACTTTGGTGTTGGTAAGAGTTTTCTTTAATGCCTTTAAATAAGTATTTTTAAATGCTTGTCAAGGCTGCATTTATTTGGTCAAAAATACAGCAATATTGTCACATGTTTTTCAGTTTTAAAAAATGATTCCCCAACACTGTTCAGTTTATTTTAAAAACATATTTTCATTTAACACAATTATGTTTCCCTATTTAAACAACTGCATTGTGTTAAACTGACTTGAAAAAGTTTTGTTTTGTTTCAACTCAATATCTTCATTTTGAAAGAACATCAATAATTTTACTCGTGTAACTAGGAAGTGGATTTCCCCTTCCCTTCATGCTTTGCACAGGACAGGATAAGAATAGTAAATCTTGAAATAAAATGTTATTTTAGGCAATTTTATTAAGATGATACAACTAGGAGACTTGTTCATTTTTAATGATTTTTTATGTTTGTATTTAAAAGACCTGGAGGTTTTCTGAGGTTACCATTGTAGTAAAGTGTAGAACATGGGACCTGCTAACATAAATCAAAGTAATAAGAAGAATAACAGGCCATTGGTGTATTAAAACCATCTTATGTTATGCATAGTAAGTTTTTCTAAAGTTAAGTAAATCAGACTTTTTTTTTCCCAGTGTAGAAGTCTTCCTATTATTTTATTTTTCGGTTAAATGTTTTAGTTTGAGTTCAACAAGCATTATTAAAACTATATTTGATCACACTGAGTTGACCCAACTCAATTAAATTTAAACAAATTCATTTATTTTTTTATGAGTTGGGGCTACACATATTTATTGGATGGAAATCCTACCTTCAGTTAAATTGAGTTCATCCAATTAATCATTTTTCAGCATCACATGATCAATCTGACTTGCTGATTTGCAGCTCAAGAAATATTTCTGAACTGCTTAATATTTTTTTGCGGAACCCATAATAGATTTATTCAGGATACTTTTATTAATAGAAAAGAACAGTATTTGTTTTAAAACAGAAATAAAATTGAAGTTAGTTTTTTAAAATTGAAAAATAAAAATGTCTTTTGATCAATTGAATGCCTCATTGCTGAATAAATGCATCTTAAAAATAAATAAATAAAAACACCTCCTAACTTTCCAAGTTAGACTCTTGAGTCTCTGGAAAACCGAACCTGACAACACCATCAATGCAGCACAAACCCAGAAATCCCCTACAGAGATGAGAAAGACCATTTCAAATACAAACATCACATGTCTATCATGCTGAAAACCAACCACAAGCCCACAAGAACGGCAATGAAAATTCACGGGTGGAAACTGGGGTGCAGGGCTGTCAATCAGACATAGACCCACTTTTTTAATTTAACTTAAAAACTGGGATTTTGTGTCTTTAAAGGTCACTCTTTTGTTGTTTACCTACATGTACCCTACCAGTAAGATTTTTGTAATTCATCATTTTATTCAGCAAAGATTCATAAATTGATCAAAAGTGACAGTTAAGGCATTTATAATGTTTTTATCTCAAATAAATGCTGTTCTTTTGAAGTTCTATCTATCTATCTATTAAATGTTGAGGAAGAATATATCAAAATTTCCACAAAAAATAGTTTTTCAGCTGAGTTTTTGTTTGTTTATTTCCAAAACTTCTTATCCCATGTAGTAGCATGCTACTGCATATGGCTTTGTTCATGCAGCACATAGCTACATTTTGCTCTCAAGATATAAAGTCTATAACATTGTGTTCTATTTGACTAAACAAAATTAGACAAGCATCTTTTAATATTACATGTTTATTAGAAATTCTCAAAACCATAACAGTAAACAATGTATGTGGGCTATTATGCAATTTATAATTCTTTTTTTAAACAATTTAATACAATTTTAGGTGGCCACTTTGTGATTTTCACTTTTTTTTTAAAGATAAAATGCGGGTGAACACCATCTGGTTTTTTCTGTCTTCTTACAGAACTGAAGTATATTAAGCACTGCTGCTGTGTTAATGTAGCTGCATTCACTGCACTGCTCCCTTCAACCACTATTCAATAAAAAAAAAAAAAAAAAAAAGATGTCACATAAAGAAGAATGTGTAATTATTTTTATCAAAAAGGGGTGTATCCAATTTCTATGTATTTATTCATTTATTTTGGATGATTTAACATCTGCTGAACCCAAATCCTGTTTTGGATAGGAAATGCAAGGTATTTAACCAGGAAGAAAAAGATGGGGTCTTTAAGAGGGAACCATGTGACTGAAGCTGTAAATTGTAACACTGCAGACCATGTTTTTTGTGTTGTTGTTTTTTTCAGAAGGCTAATTAGAAGCAAGTATGCAACCATTTTAGCTCAGCAGAGTTAAATGCCCCTCCCATCTTGCTCAATAACTTCAGCACAAGTGACCTCGATACATGAGCTGCCAGTGTTTAGCTGGACACATATGGGCAGCATGAACAAATATTACACACTATCTAACATAAACTAAACCTGGGGTGACAAGTTATTTTAAGTTGAAACAATTTAATTGCATTGCATTATTATTTATATCACAAAATAAGTTATTTTGCTGGTAATTCAACCCAAAAGTAATTTATATTTTACTAACCAATGTCTATTCTGCAATAAAATGAAATGAAATTCTGCTAAATTAAAGGCTACTTCATAAATAAATGGGCCTATATAATTTGACAATACTCATTTTTAAATCTTGACGAATGCAAGCCAGATATAATTAATGTAAAATAATTAGTTAAGTCTGGCATCAGAACAATTTTAATGAATTTATACAGTATATTCCTTATTTAATTGTCATATGCATTGAAATTAGTGCTATCAAAGGATTAGATTTATTAGGAACATATAAATACACACACATGCATGTACATATTTAAGAAAAAAAATGTATATTAAGTATATATTTCTATAATATACATTATGTGAATATAAATATATGCATATACTGTATGTGCTATTGTGTATTTGTATTTACATAACAAATATACACAGCATACATAGCACACATATGTAAATGAAAATTTATTTTGGATATGAATAATTGTAAATAATCATGGGTTGAGGGCAACTTTTTTTTATTTTATTTTGTTACATTTTAATATTTTTTTTCTTTTTTTTTTGTATTAGTTATTGTTTTTTACCTATTCAATACATTTTCATTCCAGTTTTAGTTTTAGTCACTCTGATACATCAAGATAAACTAAATAAAACTGAAAAATTCTGCCTTGGCAATAGCTAAAATAAAACAAGTAATATTTTATAGACTACATATTTCATTTCAGTATTTAAAAGAACAAAAATTATTTTATGGTTTTAGTTTGAGTGTTGATTCTGTCTTAACACAGCAAATTATTTGTCTGCCTTTTCTTCAATTTCTAGTCATTTCGACAACAATTTCTGGCCGCACATGACCTCTTAACTGACAAATGCTGTTAAATCTACAGAAAGGCTATGAAAGTGCATATTGTCGCAATTATTTGCGGTCTTTCGCAAATAAGCACACTCAAACGGCATCATCATGAGTCATTCCGTAAGATTCCCATCAACTACGCCTCAACTGCTGCTCCTCACATAACATCGGCGGCCTTGTCGATAAGCACTCTTTGTTTCTCATTATGCCGCAGTTGTTTTGATGGGAATATCCTGTCACGAAGGGAAGGATGTCCACTTTAGAGAAAGAGAGGACGACGCTGAGGAAATGAAATACAAGAGACACCTACGTGCAAGCGAACAAATAAAGAGAGAGAGAAGGGGAGAGAGGAAAGGAACCGTACCACCAGCAGGCCCCTACAGATCTGCCAAACCGCTAGAAGAAAAACCCTGTTTTATTTATAGTGCGGCGTATCCATGGAAACCCGAGAGGTCACTGCAAGCTAGACCTGTATTTCACCCTTGCTCAGGGGAGTAGGATTTCACGGAGAGGCGCTTAGATGTGTGTGCGTGTGCATTTGTGTGTGTGTGCGCGTACGTGTGTGTATGCGCACAACGCAGAACCGTGACTGATGGTGGTCACGCAGTCCCTAGAGCAGGCAGCCAGGCCCGGTGCATGCTGGGATGTGTGCACAGGAGGCAAGAGAAGCACAGGCAGAAACTGCGTCTTTCTCTGCGCCGTACATCAGAACGGTTTTGTTCGTCCAAACACGTTTTCGCTCTGTGGGAGAGTGCCGGGGTATCAAATCTCACGGCATTAGTCAGGGTTGAGCACAAGGTTTCATGTGATACATGCAAAATCACACCAACGAACGTTTAATTCCCTTGCAAATATTTTGATCCTTAACTAATTCTGTCATTTTACAGAATTACAATTTCTATATTGTAATTTAGGTCTCTGCGATGGAACTGTTTATAACTATTGCTCATAGTTAGGGGTAGAGATTTGAACATATCAGTGCCAAGTATTATGTTTCGAAGCATTGATCATCCTGCACAGTTGGCGCTAAAACATGAATGTCTTCAAGTCTTCAGGTTTATTTTATTGTCAATGATAGAACAGGTAAAAAAATAGAGGGCCATTAAAAGGAACTATATGTACAGTCAATTTCTTATGTTTTTCAACCTTGAAAAAAAGGTGCATGTCACAGTCCTCCAGGACTGCCCAGAAAAAAAAATGAGGATCACTGAACACCTTGACCCAATAGCAATTTAAACTTGCTGTTCATTGACAAAAAACAAACAAATAAAACTGAATACATTTATAAAGGAAACTAAAGTAACACTTTATTTTTAGGTGTCCCTGTTGCACTTTACATGCACTTACAATCAATAACACTAAATTATGCCTAATTATATGCAATTACAAGTAAGCATAAACCAACTTTAACCTTAAGTAGCCTACATGTAGTTAATTAATATTACTCTATTATTATTATTATACTGTAACATGGACGCCTTAAAATAAAGTGTGGAATATTGTTTTCCTTAAATATTCTAAACTAACATAATACCCATCTTCCACAATGTCTTTTATTTTAATATACAGATCTTTTGAGCAAAAATGTAACCGTAAAATGTTGTGTTAAAACAGAAAAAAAGCATTAAAAATAATTTTTGACAAACTAAACAAACGTATAATATTCTAAGATTGAATAAAAAATTTGACAACTCAGCCCAATTTGACATTTATAATAGAAAATAATACATTGATTTTATTTGATAATATAACCATGACTAAAGTTTAGCAGTATAATTTTGGACTTAATTAATAAATATTATTATTAATAGCTTAAAGCAAAAGATGTTTCCACAAATATCTGCATATTAATGTTTTTGCATATGCACAACAAAAAGCAAAAATAAGAAAAAAAATTAAATAATACATTTATAGCATAAAAAAAATGAGATTATAAAACGCATGTAACAGCTTCATAAACCTCCACTTTGTAAATGTGACAACATTCCCTAAACTTAAATTTATGGGGAGAAATGCCAAGGAAAGGTATGTTTTTGCTTTATGCTGGGTAGGGTTTTTTGGATCTAGGTTACAACCACCTAGCAACCACATAGCAACACCCTGAATAGCATGGCTTCAGCATTCAACTTTTGCATTTTCTATTGAAAGTGTGAAAATGTATTTAATCAGTAAAAGTCAAAAACAAACTGTTTAAGTTTTCAGTCCCTGCATTGCATCAGCTCTAAGTTTACATCGATGAAAAACAATTTCCCTAACAAGGACACAACTGCCTTACAAATGCCGTCTACCTGAGAATCATTAAAATAACTACCACATTTTCTGGACAAAAACCCCACAGTTAAGCGATCATTATTTAGGTTGCAAATCTGAAGGCCGGTTGTGAAAATGAAGACTAAAAGCCTTCTGAAGACGCTGAAGTAAAACAAATGCATAAATTAGGAAAAGGCTACCCAACTGTTAGATGTCCCAGTGGGTGCTGTTGTTCAATTATCAAGCAGATCAAACAACCGAGTTGCAGGCTTAAAAAAAAAGACGTCCCTGTGCGAACAAGAACGGCACATGTGAGAGAAACCGCAGAGGAGCCAACGATCACTTTGAAGGAGCTACAGAGTTCAGCAGCTGAGAACAGAGTGAAGGTGCACCAGTCAAGCATATCAAACGCTCTGACACTAGCCTGTATGGGAGGGTGGCACAAAAGAAGCCATTACTCAAAGGAACCATGTGAAAGCACGTCCGGAGTTTGCCAAAAAGCTTAATAGTGGCCCGGTTTCAATGGGGAAATGATTCTGTGGTCAGATGAGAACAAGATATGGAGCGTTTTAGCGAAAATTCAAAGCAATTTATGTGGTGTAAATCTAACCTCACTGAACAAAAAAAGCACCATGCCAAGAGTGAAATATAGTGGGAGTTGCATCATATTGTACGGCTGCATTTTATCAGCAGGGACTGGACATCTTGTTAAGATAGAAGGAAGGATGGATGGTGCAAAACATAGAGAGATACTGGTTTGAATACAATACAACACAGTATATGACTGATTCAATAGTATTACAGATTCTAACCACATCGCAGAAGTTGAAGCGGAATCTGTATTTGATGAACATTCTAAAAAAATACATTTGCCAAAAAGAGCATTTTTAAGTTCTACAAAAAAAAAACTCTTGAATTGTTTAGAAAACCATCAGAATACTGATGCTTTAACCCAGAAACCAGCTGATTTCCAAAAAAGTATATAGGACGTCAGTTAATTTTATCTCTTTTTTTTTTTTGCATTTTTTTTGCATATAACAAAAGGAAAAATAAAATGTGAACGTTTGAAATGCACCTTTAAGAGAATATCAGAGATCTGACTAAAGATTCATAAAATATAAAGTGGATTAGTTATATAAAGAAGTGTTAGTTGTCTTTTTACTTTTTACTCCAGTAAATATTTTTAGGGCAAGCTTACTATTAAAAGCCAATTAATATATAGACACAAACTTAATATAACATTTTAAATCAATATTGCCCATATAACTTATTGGTCATGCTGATTCAACATTGGGGCATGTTGGCACAAAATTAAGCTGCTGACACTAAATTACTAAATTCATGTATAAACAAAACCAATCTTCCAAAATATCAGTATTTTTATTCATGGTTAAATGTATTATAGTCTATTTATCGCCCTATGGGTTAGGTAGTTTATTTTATATTATATTAAATATTTATCATATTTTGAGGAAATTTTGACAGTTGTGCTTAAAAAGTACTGCAGAAAAAAATGATGCCAATCAAGCAAATTTATAATATTCTAACATTAAAAATACATGTGACAACTTGGCCCGATTTGTATAAATATTTGTGAGCATTTCATAGTCAAACTTGGACAAGTTGTCACATTAATTTAATATATTATACAAAAATATTGAAATTGGTTGGTCTGCACTCAAGTCTTTTATTGAAATTATTACAAAAATATCAAAAAATAGTTCCGGCCAATTAATCAAACTTATAATATTATATAATATATTAAAATTACGTGTGACAACTTGCCCCAGTTTGACATTTATAGGAAAAAACCCTACATTGTAATAAGTGTTTGATAGTATTGGTGTCTCTCTGATGTTTTTGTCTTCTTTGTAATGAATCCAGCGCCATCAGCAACCAACAGCAGTTTGTTTGTGTGTGTGTGTGTGTGTCTGTTTGATGAGTATGTGACGGAAATCTGATTAGAGATAAAGCTGTAAACTTTGTTAGCTTGCAGAGGTGACAGCGTCAGACACGGTAGATCAGACACCAACCCCCCCCCCTCTCTTTTTCTCTCTCCCTATCTCTCCAGCTCGCCTTTAGGCCAATTCAATAAAGCCAGGCCCTTATTTACCGTCAGACGGCACGGCAACACACTGGACTGTGGTGAGAAGAACAATGGCCTCTCACAGCCCCGTCTTTACACAACGCTACCCACGGCTGACGCTATCCCAGCCCAGCCCAAAGGCCCGATGCCGTGCTGATAGAGATCAGAGTCACGCTAGCTTAGTTTGAGCTCATACAGAATGAGTACGGAGAATCAATCCTGCATTTTAGGACTTTGTCATGCTGTTGTGTGGACTCTTTGCTTTTAGACTTTGTTGTATGTTTATATGAGTAGTTGGTCTATTTCTGTCATTAATTCTGTCATCATCATGCCTCTTACGTGCTGTTATATTATACTATTTTACTGTTTTATGCTGTTTTTTAAACACACTGCAAAATGTCTTTTTTTATCTTATTTTTATATTTTTTCTAAAAACACTAAAGCCAAATAAACTAGCAAAATTGCATAATATTGAGAGTATTAAGTTTAATGTTAAACTTAAAATGATCATAACTCAGTTGTTTTCATATTAGAGGACAGGTGAGGTGGAGCTGCTTTAGAAAAGAGTGAGAGAGTGAGAGAGTTATTTTAAATAAAATTTTTGTTTAACAGTGGAAATTAGGTCTCAGATTATTTAAATTTTATCAACACACATTTTTGACTTTATAAAATGATTCTTTGAAACCTCGGTGATCATAGTAATATAGCTACTATTCTTTTTGGCAGAATTTATTATTATTATTAACTTAATTATTCCCTGGATTTTCAATCCCCATAGTCCCTAAACATTAAAAATTAATCTAGCCTTAATGCAGGAAATGGGATTCAAATCGAAAATATTTTCCCCAATATCCCAAGTCATATGATACTCTTTTTAACTAACATAAAAAAAAGTTGCATTCTCTGAAAATCTTTACATCTGTTACAGCTTTCAAATCTCACTCTCCATTTCTCATATTTAATTTTTGTAACCACATGTAAGAAAAAACTGTGCTTTTTGGCCATTTCACAATAAAATTCAAATTTTCCCAACAGGAAATGACATGAGCTTGAGTAAATTATGACAGGATGTTCATTATTGGGTGATATCCCCCTTTATTAGTATATTGCAACTCTAACGACCAAGAAAATGGTGGAATATCTTTTCTTCCCTGTAGGAAAAGACTTTCACAAACACACACAGACCATGACGTCTTGATATCCAGCATGGCAGGATCTTTCACACACACACACACACACACACACTCACACTAACACACTGGGGTCAGTGGCGTTCAGTGAATTAGTCACATGGTGGTGTGTTAATGAAGCAAACCTTCACAAACTATTTAATCATTAACATCAGGTTTCTACTGCAGCAGCGGCGCATTCTCCCACCCCATCTTAATCGCACACACACACACACAGAGCGACACTCAAAGTCTGTGACACACTCAGCCCGGTTCGACTGCATCTCCTGAGACAAATCCATTTTATCTCTCCTAGACTGCATCTGCCTGTCTCCATCTCGCCGTCTCTGTCTCACTGTAACACACACACACACTCACTCTCTCGTTTACTCACTTCACTCACATTATCTGCCTGCTACAGTCTGCTTGCTTTCTACTTCCTGTCACGCTCTCTCTCTTTGTTTCTCTTCCTCTCACAACACACAGACACATAAACACAAACATGCAGTGCTCAGATCAACAGAGTTTACTGTACTAATAGTCTATTTTGACAGTCGTAGACCAAAAAAAAAAAAAAAAAAAAAACGCCCCACACAGGGCCATCACATACATTCCTGGGGCCCTGGATAATACATTATTACAGGAGAGTAGGTTATACCATATAAGACTACTTTAGCGTGCCAGGATGTTGCATATTGTTCTTAGTTGTTGTCCTGATGAATTTATGCAGCAAACACAGCTTAGCGCATGTACTGAGTAGGCGATCTGGCCAGAAATAACTTCTGATGTTCATTCATGTTTATTTCAAGCTAATAAAGAGGAAGAGATTATTGTTAGTTTCCTCTTTGTTCAGCAATTAATTTTTCACTGCATGAGAACATGAAGTGTGGTGTGAGAGCACCATGGCTTATCTGGCAAAAGTAACGAAAGGGGATGGGTCTATGCAAAGGGTCAATTATATGGCCACATTGTACATAAGGGCCTATTAGTTCCAGAACTAAAAGTACAGTATTAAAGGAGTCATACAATGCCAATTTTCCATAAGCTAATATGATTCTTTAGGGTCTTAATAGAAAATTTGTAATATTATTTGTTTCAAAATTCTCAAAGATAGTGTAAAAAAAACCGCAAATTTTACCCTGTCAAAAACAGCTCTTTTGAAATCACTCTGTTCTGTGTACTTCCCCTTTAAAGGAACCCTATGTAGAATTTACATCTTGTGGTTGAACTAGGTAATGCAGTCCAAATTCAAAATCCTGGAGAGGGGTTTTTCACCCGGCCCCTCCTTTTCAGACTTGATGCACACTCAGGTTGCCATGATTAACGACACCAACAGAAACGAATGCACATGACAATTAATTAAATTAAATGCACTTTATTTTCTGCCAAGCAGGCAACCTGGATGCCGAAACACTACTGACTTTGTGATTGGGAGATAGATGGAGGGTGGCGTTTCAGACCAAAACAAAACATGACAACATAAACATCAGTTTAGAGGGCTGCAACTGTGCTTTTTGAGCACAGGCTGTACTACTACTGTCAGCGATATGAGTGCTTGAAATTAACATGATTTCTTAATGCCTGTTGAACATAACAGAAATAATTTTATGATTATTACAATATATTTCTTACATACGGTTCCTTTAAATCTTCACGAGCTCCGCTGACCCCGCCCCTCTTTTCCAAGGCACTCTCTGAGGATCTTTTTTTAGCTGTATTCATAGTGAAACTTGTTAATTAGCACATTATTAGGAAAGGCGATTTGCAAAGATTCATTAAAAGACATTATACTCACTGCTTCTGTAGGTGAGGCTGGATCATGAAGGATTCCTCTATACTCTAGGGAGTGATAGAACTGCCTGTGAAAATGTCATTTAAACTCCACGTGAACCATAAGTTTGTGACCGATTTTAGTTCTGTATTGTGACGTACTCCTGATAGAAACAGAATATTAAATGAGGAAAATAGAGAAAATGGCTTTTTTTCTACTCACAGTTAAAGGGGCGTGGTTAAGGATGTCATTCACATGCTGTCAAACTGTCGTATTTCACAAGGAAGGAGAATTTTCTGATTTGTATTAAAGATTACGAAGGCAAACAAAAACATTTTGTGGATTGACTTGCATAGATTAATTGTTTTGTACTATATCTGCTATGTTACAATGGGTTATTTGGTTACATTTTGCCCATTGTTTTACAAATACTATGAATTTTCACATGCTACCCTTTTCTCATACTAAACAATATATAAGAACACATATACACAGTAAAAGACATTTGTGTGCCACGTGTGTCAAGCAACAAGTGTATATTGCTGCATGGATGTTAACATAAAATTAGCATCAATTTTCATGGTCATTTTGATCAGTCAGGTCAACTATTGTTATGGTTAGATAAACTGCTGACATTTTCGAAGCATTGACTACCTGAGTAACAGCACATTTGGGGAAAACTCTAAAGTATGTTTCAGACATTACCTCTGCTCATGCAGTATTCTGCTTACACTCACACACACATTGAATGGCCTCTCTCCTGTGTGAAAACGTGTCCTTGGCTCTGTTGCCATGGCCAGTAACTAACCCATTCTCACCCTCTCAAGCATTTCTCTTTCCTCTTTCCTAAAAACTTTCCTAACTACCAGGTGCATCTCTCTTACTTTAGTTTCCAGCTTTAAATTGTCTCTCTCCTTCCTTATTTTATATTTCATCACTATACTGCTTTCTATATTGGTCCATCCTCCTCCACAAATCAGTAGAGCTCTCTCCTTCTCCTTCTCCTCCTCCCTCTCCCTCGCACTCGCTCATCCTGCCATCCTGCCGGGCAGCAGTGCCCGCTGGCACGTTGGCAAGCTGATCTCGCGACGGGCACGAGCCAGTGAGGACAGCAGGTGACACAGATTTGCGGAAAAGCAGAATTAGAGGTGCGGGAACCACCGAGGGGGAGCACTCACGTGGAAAATGGGAAGTCAGGGAATAAGGAAAAAAGGAACACTTAAAAGTTAAAACTGATTTAATGAAGCTACTGCAGGACTTGATTCTGAATTTTGATGGTGTTAAGACTTGGAGTTTAGGAATAAAATAAAGAACATAAAATAATTTAACAAAAAAACAGCTAACCTTCAAAGTTCTAAAAGCCAACAGAATAGTTTTGTTTGTCTATGTCTACTGACCATCATCCACTGCATGAATTTTTGTTGGCCAACTGATCTCAATTTTCTGGGGTCAGTGTTTTTTTTGGTCAAATGCCTAAAAACAATTCCAAAATATTTTCATTCTATATATATATATATATATATAAAATGCATCAGTTTTTTTTTTTATTATTATAAAAATTAAATGGGAGTTCTACACAGGGTCATTAAACCTCATTATTATGAACAGTTATATTTATCTGTTCACTAGTTCAATTTAATGCCTCGTTTAATTTATAATCATGCATCAAAATTATTTTATTTTTAAAATAAAGACTGAAAGAGTTGTTGAGCACTTAATGATGGTGATGTTGAAGTCACGTAACTCTGGTATAATTTCTTTATCCCTATGTTTAACTTTTTACTTCTAGCGACTGTATTTTCAAAAAAAAAAAAAAAAAAATTTTTGATGATTTGTGAAGATTGCCAAGATTGGTCACAGAGCTTATTCAGTGTGAACATGAAGTTTACCAAGTTTACCTCAGATGGCATTTATTTACAGGTCCTTCTCCAAAAATTAGCATATTGTGATAAAGTTCATTATTTTTTGTAATGTACTGATAAACATTAGACTTTCATATATTTTAGA
>JAUYWG010000048.1:6838012-6849368 GCA_034779775.1 Enteromius afrohamiltoni
CTGGGTGTATATGTAAACAGTAGACTACTTATTTGTATTAAAGGTAAAATTATTTTTTTTGGGGGATATATATATATATATATATATATATATATATATATATGGTAGGCCTGTATGTGGTGATGGGCCGGCTGAACCATAAAATGCCAGGGCCGATTTTTCCTTCCAGTCCAATCCTGCTAATAACTATGTATCAACATACTAAAACTATACAAAACACCTTAGCATCTGCATAGCAGTACACTGGCAATAAAAACACCAGAATAGGGTGAGAATCATAGAAACACATAGAAAACCACCTAGCAACACCCTAGCAACCACATAACAATATGCTTAAAACCAACCCTAGTACTCTGTCAGGGTTTTGAATGGGAAAGCAGCACTCTAAAATCTAGTTTTAAGAGGAAAGCTGTTTCTTGCTGCCACAGACAGCAGAGAAGCATGTAGAGATCACATTGATGGGTTGTAGCAAATAAATGTTAAAGACAGATAGACAGAGAGAAGCATGATGGCTCGCAAGTGGAAAAGCAAGACACTGAAAGCAAGAAACTGGCAGAGAGGAAGGGAAGAGCAAGAGAGTGAGTGAGTGAGAGAGAGAGAGAGGACAGGCGGCTGTAATTGGCAGTCATTCTTTGTTGGAGAAGGCCGCTGGCTTTAATAGGCTCTGTTGGTGACTCGAGCAGTGAGGTGAAAACTGTGTACACACACACACACACACACAACCACCCATCCCCCAGATCTGGGAAGTGCCTGACCGCCCCTCTCACCTCCCATTGCCCTACACCATACCATCAGAACGAGTGAGAAAGAATGCTCATGTTGTATTACTACACCAGCAAATATAACCTCACAAACCCTGACTGAAGAAAAAACATTCAAAGTTCACGTTAATGTGTTCATGAAATCGGTTCACTCCGGTTTTGACATATATGCAGTAGTCAAGCAGCACAACACTAATGTCGATTTGTATTAGGGCGTAATTGTCGAATGGGCCATAATTCCCGTTGGTAAATGCTGTGTATTGATTGATTTGGAGGAGATTGTCGGATAGCGGTCGTGTCCAATTAGGAGCTAGATAGCCCTCTCACAGTTCGCAAGGCTAAAAAACATGACATCATCATGTGTGAAGGGTCTACGAGATGTGTGATTTCAACTCTGAGCACATCTGAGTTTATTTAACCACATCACTGGAGTGTTTTTGAAGGGGTCATGAACTTTTATTATTTTGTACTGTTCTCTGAGGTCCTCTTATAATGTTGTCAATGTGATGTGATTTTCACATCAAAAACTTCATTATTTATTAGCAATAGGCTATTTTTTACTCTCACCATCAAAACACAGATATCTGCAAAGACCATTTGGCTTTTAAGAGTTTGAGTGCACGCTTAAAATACCAGAAATAAAGAATAAAGAAAATAAAATTGGAATGACCTGGGGGGTGAATAATGTTTTCGTTTGGAGTCAACTATCCCTTTAATGCCTCATTATGAAAAACTGAAGCCATATGTTTAGGAAAAATCAATCAACCAATGAAAGCCATTTACACACTAAGACCAAAGGTCATGAAGCAATAAAACTAGGTCTAATTATAATCAACAAAGCCGTCTATAATACAACTGCACAACACTATTAATCATTGTCCCATTGTTGATCATAATGGGACTTATCGAGTTATATTTCAATCTCTTTGTCACTCATATTAAAAAAGGTTTTGCAGGGAAACCAAGTTGATACACCAAAAAGCATAAACGTGCATCTCTAGAGTATTGGTCACTGGGCCAGAGAGGAATATAAAAGTATACTATGTTGACATTTTGTGTGCGATTTATTATTTTGTTTGTGCAAACATGGAAGATGTTGTCTTGTGTATTGCGCATGTTTGACAAAGGAGTGAAAATATAGAGAAAAGGTCGCAGGAGATTCAGCTGCGCGGGTTGCATGTTTGCGGCATGGAAGGGGGGGGTGAATTAGATGGCTTCCTCTCCGAGAGAGACCTGACCGTGGCCAGCAGCGTTTCTCTGCCACCGTTCGCAATTAAAGCCAGACACTGCCTGGACAAAGGGGGGGTTGAGGGGGGCCGGCAATCTCGAGGAGAGGAAAAAGAAATCTTTCTTTCCGTCTGTGCTGATAGTCCTCTCCTGAGCCTCCGTTCTGCTAGATTGGCCTGTGAAAGCACTGTCACCATGTGAGGTTTCACTTCAAAAAGATCTGTATTTTTGCAGATAGAGAAAAATTACACGTCTGTTTGAAAAGGCAGAGTTTTTCCAGTGTGTGCTTAAAATGAACTTAAAGGACAGCGTCAGCGTGTTTTTTTTTCTCTGAATTAGTGGTTGATTCTTCAAATACATAAAATGGCTCTATATTCTGATTGGACGCGACACTGTAAATAGCCAAAATTATGTTGCGTTCACGTCATTGTCGGAATTACCGTAATTACTGGAAAATGAGAACTTAGAGATACTGCTGAGGGTTGTTTATTTCCTTAGACTCAAAATGGTTTGATACCATGGCAACTGACACCAACATGGATCCATGTGCAACTTTGTTGCTGTTGTTTAGAGTAAAAGAAATCATTACTAAATTAAACTGACCTCTATTCTCTTGCATTTAGCAAAGTATACCAAACAATACAGAATACAATATAACGGCAAACCAAGTAGAAATGTGTACCTAATTAGCCTTTGTGCAACTTTTTAAAGTTTGTTGCCATTTTTGTTGTTTTACCATGACGTCACAATGTATATCTTAGATATTTGATAAAGAAGACCCACTGCCTGTACCAATAAAATAGGAATGCTAACACAGCTTGCTTTGGGGAAACATGTTTGGAAACAGTCATCCAAGCATGGTGCAACTCTGTAATGTGATTTGTTTGTAAATTAAACACAATATTTGAATAAGAATATATAAGAGCATGTTTATTAAATATTTATGTCCATGTATGTATTTTTTTTATCCCTAGTAACCCTTCACAGGGCGTTTGACCAAAGGTAACATTGGTTTGACTAACAGGCAATTCAACCAATCACCATTCCATCGCCGAATCCACCATTTTTCACTATCACTATCTACCCTATCTGCCATGAGTAGTTTTGAAAATTACAACCATCATCTAGAATTTAGGATGGATAGTATGCACATTGGGACGCAGGTTATATTAAACTGAACAGTGGGTGGAGACATGTGCTTTTGATATTTGCCAGTTAAACAAAAGAAGAAGACAGGGTAATAAAGTGGAAAAGTTGATCGATTCACATAACATTCGAACAGAGACACTACAGCGATCTGTCACAATATGTACACACAAAGCAAAATTAACATTACTCACCTTTTAAAAATACAAAAAAACAAGGCAACCTTGCCATCTGATTCCAGGCCTTCCTGCTCATTGAGTTCTCTCCACTGCTGGAAAGCTGCTCTGATATTTGTGTGAGTCCTACCTCTACTCTGATTGTAACCCTTCTTTTATTGTTTTATCTGATTTATTCCTTTTTTATCTGGCATCTCTCTATCTATAGTCAATCTACTAATATCTGTCCTCTGCTGTGCACTCAAATTGAGCGCTTTCTTCGCTATCATTGCAAGGCACGCCCCCTTACTGCTGATTGGTTACAGCTGTGTTTTGGGACTCGTCAGACACTGTGGTCAAAAGGTTATCAAAAAACACTTGGTGCACCTTTAATGTACAGATTTATATCAGCTTAGAGAACAAACAAAACCTAGAAGAATTTTTAAATACATTTACGTTTAACTATCCTCTAAAGTTAACCATAAAAAAATCTAATTCGTTTTAAAATTTAAAATGGAATGAATTTGAAAGAAGAACTAAATTTTACTCATTGATATGATTTTTTTTTTTTGTTTTAATGTACGCTATTCCCCATTGGGCTACGTTTAAAATACCATTCTCAATAACTTGTTTAGGGGGTAAAATTAGGGATACAATTTAATCATACATGAGGCTGCTACGAATATTTTGTGACTAAAATAAAGAGGACAGAGTAATATAGGAGAGGAGGAGGAGGAGGATAGAGGAGATGAGAACCGGACACGTTGTGCTTTTCCGCCGTCTCCCAGCGGGAGTGTAATATCGTGGCTCCTGCGCGCTAACACGCGCACCTGGAAGTGCCGCTATGCTGCTCGCAGCACTGCACCAATTATAGCGCAACATCTCGCTCTGCCGTTACCATAGTAGCGCCGTGCTCCTGTTCCCCTGGAACGAATGAACCGTGGGGGAGCGAATATCTTATCAACCATCGCCCTGGTTACCGCGCTCTCTCTCTACGCGCGCCCCGTCGCTTGAGTGAGAGGCCAGAGCAGGCGCCCTAGCTGCAAATATGTGTGTGTGTGTTTTGGACAGAGCTGCAGACGTGAGCACAGAAGGGTCTGGGTGATGTTGATAAGACTGAAGGAGCCTTTGCAGCGTCCCTCAGCCGCTCTGTGATCGTGGGCCATCATTTCAGACGTGCACACGCACCCTAAATTGCATGCTAACGAATCTGATTTGCTCGGATATACAGATTCGACGTTGCATGTGGGGCAGGGCGGCGTTCAAATCGTTTCTGATGGCCGTGCACCTGGAGGAGAACAAAACACGCGCGGCCCCCTCTCTACGCAACCCCCACACACTGCGTTTGCTCTCTCCCCATGCGGCCCTCTGGCTCGCTCGCGCTCATCGGATTGATGGCCACGAGGAGTGAGACAGACAGACGCGGCCTGTAGAGAGAAAAAAAAGCTTTCACACTCTCATTCACTCCTACACCGCGGACAAAAATATCACGCTCAGTTCACTGGTTTAACCCACCCACAACACACACTCACTCACTCTCACACTCGCACACGGTTCAGTCAGAGGAAAATTATGAGTGCTCATTGATTTCACCTCACATGACTTCCTCCGTCCATGACTTTCTTTGTGAACGCAATCCCAAAATGAAAGCAAAATATCAAATGAGCATATCTGAAAGCACTTAACATCATGACTAAAACTCTAGACAAGTATTAATAGTGATTGTAACCATGCTATAGAACGACATATTTCAACGACCACTATAGAAATGTTTGCTTTGCACCTCGGTTTATTAAATTGAGGACTGCCAAGACCTCAGAATGGTTGGCTTTGGACACATATACATGCATTCATTTACGCAGACCTATAATTTTGGCCCCATATGGCACGGGAACGGCGTGCTGGTTTGATTTTGACTTGAAATCATTTTGGTATTGTGCATTTCACTCAATATTGATCCGTTTTGGGGCGAATCTGTTCAGTAGGATTCAAGCATGAAGAAGAAGGGGGAAAAAAAACACCAAAAAGATAATTACAGCTAAAAAAAAAAGTCACTTATCCATCTTGTTGTCCATGTTGTGCGGATGCCTTTAAGCCCCTTTCACATGAATAGCGCCAATGCGTGTCTCAACAAAAGCATCACACGCTTTGACGCTCATGTGCAACGCGTTACGGATAGCTTACAGAAGGGTGAGTTTACATGGTTGCTGGGTAGAAAGAAACCAGAGAAGCATTCACAATGAAAATGGAAGTGCTAACATGTTTGTGAGCTTAAAACAGAAGGGAAATTGCTGGACGAACAAGAGTTTAGGAAACTTTTCTCACAGATCTGTTCTAGACAGATGTTGTGTGGTACAGCTTAAGGTGTCTTAATGGGGTATTGTCTGGTAGTCCTTGTCTATATTATGAAAACTCATTGACAAATGATGACTATGGTTGAAATAGTTTGAACTTTAAGCATCATACAACAACATTTGTACATGTTCAAACCATGTGAAAAGGACTTAAAGGAGTACTGGAGATCAGTTCAAGGGGTAATTCAGCAATAAAACATCCTAATCATAGAAATATTATTATTACACATCAATAATTTCCTGAAGTTTGGAGGTCCTAGTCTGCTAAGGGCCATGTCTTCCATCTGACCAATCCCATGAGGCTACAAGAAAAAGGAGGCGGGTCCTACGCATAGCTGGTCTACTTAATGTAGTTCCATCAGCTTCGCCTTCTCTCCAATCCCAGCAGGCCTACAGCATTTAAAAACAAACAAACAAACAAACAGAACATCAAGCCCCAAAGCACCTTTCAGGCATGTTTGTAGTAAGGGATGCTACATTAGAGCGTTTTTCATGGTCGTCTTCGTATCAAATATTGAGCAACTTGAAAACTGAATGACAAATCAAAAAACAAACAACCCCCCAAAAAAACCTTAACATAAAAAGGCAATCATAACATTGAGGCAGTCAGTAAGAACCACTGTGCTAAATTACAATAGTGCTCCTTAATTATCACAAGCTTTAAAACAGAGCCTTGGGATTACATTCTCTAAACGAAATTACGGCATTTCTCCACACATGAACAAACAAAACCACTAAACACACAAATAAAAATGATTGTCCGTTTTCCATTTGGCGGCAAATAGTTTCAGAGCATCCAATAAAGGGCAAGATTCCGAAGTAGAACTCACATGGTTCTGAAATGGAACACAGGAAAAAAGAAAAAACGGAATGACATTCCGCCATTCACTGTTTATTTTTGGTTCAGGACATGTTCGTTCTCAAATAGTGCTTTCATTCCGCTCTTCATTTGTTTTATTTGTTTGTTCGCACCCAGTGTTTACAAGCGCCACAGCTTTCCGAGTGGGAGTGGCGTCGCCGTCCATCGGGAGTCCTTCATTATGGGATGGAAGTCATGGGGGGAGGGTCCAGCTGCCCTATGGAAACCATCGAAAAGGAGCTCCGGTTGGCAGCATCACCTTCTTGGAAAAGACAGAAAAGACAGAGGAAGAAAAACAAGGAAAGAAAACAGCATGAGTCATTGATAAATCGACATAAACACCAACAATGGAGCAGTAAGAAAATGGGAAATGTCTCATTAAACTGGACTCTCAAGCCTCATCTCCAGACCTTTTCCCTTTTTTGTCTCAATTCCCTGTTTTTCTGCGGAGCCAGACTTGCTAAGACCGTAAAGGGCTGAAATACCGCAGTGGTGCAAATGGCAGATTTTTTCCCAGCCTGCTTTGGGACTGGGCAGGGGTAGTCTATGGCTGTGGGACTTTGGGAGAGTGGAGACAACGGCAGTGTTTCCTGGGAAGACGTCCAGAATGAAAGAACGAGGGACCGAGGGAGAAAAAGAGGGAGGGGAACGTTCCCTTCATCATGAAGTAACATGCACAAGCAATGATTTCACCTTACATGACCTAGTCCCTCTCTCTGTTTCCCAAACACACTCTCCCACTCTCTCATTACTCTCTGACAGGGCTTTGGCATTTGTACGCGCACACACACGCATCCAGACCCCCTTTTCCCTCATCGACCCCATAGACAAGCCAACACAGATGGGCTGTCGGCCCATGCACATGGCCAATCAGACAGAGCGTGAGTGCATGGACAGACACACACTCACACACAAACACTCACCAGATTAATTTCGAAGGTTATTTTTTAACCCATCATCTCCTCAGTTTCCACATCGCACGCAAACATAAACACACACCAATAATCAAGAATAACAGTAAGAATATAGAATCAAGGACAAAATAATCACAGACAAACACAGACATTTTAATCCATAAGCAGACCAGATTTGGGTTTTATTTCTACTTTTTGACACAATAACTAAATAATCATTAAACTATATAAATCAAATATAAATATGCATTCTAAATAATAATAATAATAATACTTCCTTTTTGTTTCCATTTCTGCAGTCATTTATGTCAGATTTTGTACAATATTAATTAAATGATCATTTTAATACAAAAAACCCAGTGTTTATTATGAGGTTTTAATAATTACAATAATTATATAAATCAACAATAACAAAAGAATAATAACTATAATAAAATTGTTCAAATTATTTTAAAAATGCATTATTTCTAATTTTGTACAAAACTAAATGATTATTATGCAAAAAAATACAAACACGTATTTTGAATATATACATAAAGAACTTATGAATAATAATAATAATAATAATTATTATTATTATTAAAAATAAAATATTCAGAATGTACCGTATGCTTTTATTATTACTGTTAATAATACTACTACTACTACTAATAATAATACCTTTACCTAATGTAAATACCTTTTTTTGTGATTTTTTTTCTCCAAGAGATGTTGCCTTTTATCAATACATCTATATATATATCTATATATATATATAAAATTAAATTAGACTAATTTAATTTAATTCTGAAGTTTGTCTTTAATGAACATAGCATTCATTGCTGCAGTGCTAAGGTGTTATTGATGGTTGCTAGGGTGTTGCTATGCAGTGCTAAGGACGTTGTATAGTATAGTAGTATTTTTAAATATTTGCACTCTTTTCAACAAGTCTTGAATAAGAAAATGTCTGTAGCACAAACAGTTGGCAATATTAACAGGGATATTTGGTTTACCAAACACCAATAAATATGTGTTCAAAGAGTATATGTATGTAAATGTAAGCAGGTACTGTTATACAGTATGTTGATATATTGTGTGTCGGCCTGTCTTTGGCTCTCACACAGACACCGACACACACGCTGTTCCTAAAATACTTTTAGCCATCCAGCTGTGAGACTGAGATTCCTCTACAAAAGGAAGGGGTGGGGCCTGGTGGGCAATGTATGAGGCCCCGCCCACTCAATCTCCTTCTGCTTCCAGCTATATCAGGGACTTTCCAAGATAGCAGCCGTCACACGGAGGCAGTGAGATGTGTCATCATGCAGTACACACACATCAACAAAAGTTGCAAGCAATGACATGTGGGGTAAGATCAATGGCCAGAAAATCGAATGAGATTTGCACAAAAAACACACGCCTAACCTGGCTCAAAATGCATAAGAGGACCCTACATATAAAAACACATTTATCCATCACAAGCACACACACACACAAACGCACATCAAGAAGTCAATAGACCCCCACACCACTGACTGTGACCTGTCAATAACGGCTCTTTAAACTCTATAAGCCCTTTATGCCTTATTCAACCAGACCAACGCCACCGTCAATAAAAGCACACAATACACACACACACACACACACACAGAAACATATGCAATTTGTATGCATTTGCTTTCTCCAGAATATAAATTTTTAGAACTAAAAAAATTATTCAATTACATAATGCAGCATCATCTTAATGGTAGTGATGTTCATATATGTTACGTTATACTGCATTTACATTTATAAACTAGGTAGGTGCTTTTATCCAACATAATGTACATTGCATTCAAGGTTTTATATCAATTCACACAGTCCCTTGGAATTGAACCCATAACATTGATGATGCTAGTGCCATGGTCTTCTGTTAGAGCTCCAAGAACTCAACACCAGCTAGTGACCAACCAGTTTTGGAACTAGCAACATGCAGGGACAATCGCTGTGCATGGAAACAGGGTTTAAGGCAAAAAGCAAACACTACTTAAGTATGCAAATGCATCACTAGCACACTGTTCCAAAGCGCTTGCGCATGACACAGCATTAAAAAAATGTGACTCTGAAATTAAAGCTACACTATGTAACTTTTGGCCCTGCGGCAATTTTAAAGCACAGACCTACTAACTTACAGAGGAACATTGTGTTGGTCATTATGTGAGCTGTGCTTCAGCTCTACACGGATGAATCTGATGAGTTTAGGTTCTCCACTGTGCTCATGGTTACAGATGATTTCCTAATCGGTGAGAAAAAAATATAGACACATATAGTCTTATGCAGGCAAAAAAAATATTGCCCATATGAAATATAGGCAAACAATAAGAATATAGGCAAACAGGCCAAATAGTTTAAAGACTGGGACTGTTACCAGCAAACATAATTTTGTAAATCAAGTGCACAGTAAATGTGATGTTATTCATATATGTTGATTCATGATTTATTACGAATATTATCCCTTTGCCTTTCAGCTTGCAAACCAGTTTGCGATTCGAAGTTGTTCTAGCTTCAAGTTACTTCCACTAAATATAGTATTAGCCTCAACTTATTTATTTACAGATATGACATGAATAATAAACATGGGAGAATGACAAAAGTATGTAGTTTCCTAAGAAATCCATCCCGACGGGTTATCATAGTGATTTACGGCAATTTTAAGATGTGCTCACTCATTATTTAAATTTGATTACATTTAAACAACAGCGACAAAATATTAACTCAACTGCTGAGTGAAATTATCTTGAAACTGTTTCCTGCCATGACACTATAATCAACATAGTAATTTATGTTAATTCTCTCTATAGCGCCCCTTGTGGCAACATATTTGTTTTACGTTATAAAATTACAAATTCTGTGTGAAAACAGCTAGAAGTGTTTGTATTCATGTACACGTACCCATGATTGTATTTTGGGCCTTAGACTTCATAGAGACACAAACACAAACTGAGCCCTCTAAACTCTGGCACACACCAACACCTCAATCTTTACCTCCTCACTGCTGTAATTCTCAAAGAAACTGAGCTGGTCAGTGGTAAAGTACACGCCAAAAACACAACCCCTCTCACACACACCGCAGTTCATAATGACTTTCACTCATCCTGCAACGTTATACACACAAACAGACAAACACATGTGGTTCAGGGCCTCTGGAGGGCTAGAAAGAGAGGGGTTCTGGGACACATTGACACCTGGCGCTCCAGATGACAGACGCAAAGGCCAGATGGACCATATGAGGCTGCCACACGCACGCAGAGACACACACATGCGTGTACATGAACATGCATGAAAACAAACTCGTATGCTCAGATAAAAACCGCCATGTTGCAAAAAACAAACATGCACAATCCCAAATGATTTTTAATACCTTTCCCTGAGTCAAATATTTAAATCAGAGTATACTATACACTACACAGTAGTCAACATTCGAAGTGGATCAAAAGACAAGAATAGGTATTGTTTTTGATTTTAGGACAACTTTGATGAAAGGTTTTGATCCACTTCGAATGTTGACTACTGTAGTATACCATACAGTAAAGAGTACGGTATCCCACAATGCAATGTGAAGGAAGATTTTTTTTAACCCTTTTAAAGAAAGATTTGATTAAAAAGGCTAAATTGCCATTTGATTCCCAGTCAGTATGACAATTGTTTATCTACTGTTTATCGTGTAATGTATAAAGTTTTCAGTACACACTTTTACTAAATAGTATGCTAGTTTTCCATTTCAAACATATACATGATATGTAATAAATGTAATAAATACGTGTGGTATGCTAGTATGCTATTTCCAACTTTATAAATGGGTTTGGTGTGTTCAAGTCCTCCTGGGAAATTTGTAATAATGTCAAATGTATTCACATCACTTTGGTGTCAGAAAGACAATGGTGTACTATTTTGTTTGTTTTGTTATATATATATATATATATAT
>JAUYWG010000048.1:6858434-6876886 GCA_034779775.1 Enteromius afrohamiltoni
TTATTTATATATGTAATAAACTATAATAAACTTATATTGATATTTTTAGTATCAACATAATTGTTGTTTTTTTTCTTTAGCATTCTGACCAATCAGTATACAGTGAGAACTATTTCAGGATGCTTGACTTGAACCAGGTTTGTTTGTGAGCTCACTGATCAGACCTTTGGATCCTGGGTTGCATCACACCCTGAGTTCACCCTGGAGGACGTTCCTGTAGTATTGAGCTGGTATATCACTGGATCACGACGAGACGTCCCTGCTATGAGACAGATAACAGATCATCTCCAAACGAAGCCACATGATAGATCATTAAAATGGGCAGATAAATAAACAAACACTTGCCTATCCTTGTGGCCACATAATTCCCAGATAACTTTGAGATCTCTGCCCCCCTCCTCTCAGAGCTGGGGGGGATTGTGTGGTGGTAAGGGGGAAGAGGGGGGTGGATGAGGACGTTGGATTAACGTCACATGGTTCTCTCTGGCAGCCAGACACATGACCCGCTCCACAGGAGGGGATAAAACCCACTTGAAAGACGACGGCATAGAGACCGAGGGAAAGGAGGAGGGAAAAAAAAAGAGAGAGAAAGAGATTGAGCAAACGTCCGGTTTTCTTAGACGCTGAGGAATGCCGTCGGCCTGCTTCTCGAACGCAGAAATGCAGTAGACTGGTTCCCCCATGAGATACTTTCCCCATTTCTTCTGCTCTTTCTTTTTCTTACTCCTGTGAGTTACCTGTGGTTTTGGGCACCATGTTGTTAGAGCTTCCTGTTCTTCGATGACTGATATCTCCTCAGCCCAACCATCCACATGCTACTCCAAAAAGATTTATTCAGCAAGGAATAACCTACAGACTCTAATTGGTCTTGTTATTGGTCTCTTTTTCACAAGTAATTTCTTATTAAAAGATTTGTTTAGAGACGTTATTCTTCCCATGCCAGTTGTGCTTTGTAGATGAATTATAGCTAATATTTTGCACATATTTCAGTAGAGCTATGCAGGTATTTTTCTAAGCAATTGGGTATGCAACGTTCACCCGGCAGATGAAAAAATGGTGTGTAGATTTACATTGAAATAGATACCTCGGTAAAAGACCCTTACCACAACAATTAGATATAGATTTCTATAATACGGTAATAATAGTATTAACAATACAAATAGTAATAATAATACTGTAATACGGCAATTTAACTGTCCAAATTTAAGACCTGAATGCTATTTTGACCACCTAGCAACACCCTAGCAACCACTCGATCCACTGAATCAATCCAATTTCAGTACTTTAAACTTACTGTGCTGGGTTTGTAGCAAAAATAATAATATTAATAATTGTAATTTACTGTTCATATAAAAAATTTATACTAGTATCTAGGGGCCAATCACATTTAAAAAAAAAAAAAAAAAAGTGTATTTTTATTTGTTTGTTGTTTTTTTCATAATAGGTTGTTCGGCCTGATCTCAGAGCTGATCACTTTTTTTTGAATGGCGCTGTGTCATGTTTAGAACACTGTCACGCACATGATACAGTGGTCAAAAACATCCGTCTAACAGGTTTTCAAAAAAAAAAAAAAAAAAACCTTGGAAAATTACAGCACCCGAAAAACACTTTCTGTGTGAACTTTTAACATCATATTTTTATAACACTGTTTCATGCACAACACTGCAATAGACAAGTGCTACAGCCAAACAAATCTATCTGATGCATGTTTAAAGAAAAAAAAAACCCAAAAACAAATGTACCTTGGTGCACTTTTTAGCGAGACACAAAAATATGTACCACTGAGTACATATCACAGCGGTAAAAGGAAGTTGAAATGGCACGGCTGCATCAACAAATGCGTTTTTATATCAGTTTTGCATTTGCTAACACTATCAGGTAGGTTTATAGTTGAATTCGGTGTATATTTCCAACACGATTGAGCATTAACTTTTAGTAACAGTCTAGTAACGTAATAAAAACACAGCAATACATATATATAATTAAAGTAATAAATATGTGAGAACCTGTGTTTTAGCACCACTCAGTGGACATTTCTCTTTGAAATGGCGTGCAGTAAGTTACATATTTTTATGAGATCAGGTTGAAATTTTAAAAAGTGCATTTGCAGAGCTATGCGAAATCAAATCCTGTGTGAACATCCCCATACACACTCAAAAGTAATAGTTCACCCAAATATGAAAATTCTGTAATTAATTACAAACCCTTACGTCTTTCCGTAAGACCTTCGTTCTCTGTCCTGCTGAGGTAGAACACGCATGTGCTGCACCTTGTTTACGAGCAGAGGAATGCAAATTCATGCAGAAGAATTTCTGAGTCATTATTTTTGTTTTCTTTGCACGCAACAAGTATAATCGCAGCTTCATGAAATGAAAATGAAATGACTATTTTAATGGTGTTCTTACTTTGTTTTGAGTCTGAAAGTTTAGAAAGCTCTCTTACCCTTTATCTGCGTTCTGAAGATTAATTGAATAAACCAGTAACAAGGTCTTACTGAATTGGAACATGAGTGCGTGTAATTAATGACAGAATTTTCAGTTTTGGGTAAACTATCCCTTTAAATCCTTGCCACATTAACAAAAATTTGATAGAGCCTGTTGCAGTTGCAATTTTGTTGCAATTTTGCAACATATCGGTGATCATTTGGAAAGATCTGCCATTTTGGGAGCATGAAAAAAAAAATTATTGTATTGTGAAACAATGATGTCAGTAAACCACGCCTTTCAAGGTTTATGCACATGCGCCAAGTCTTCTCTGTTTTTAGTGTATCTCTGTGATAGAATTACAGCGTCTCATACTGGTCTGGCATGTATACTACATTATTTTGATTCAATTTCAGCCTTTTATATATATATATATATATATACACTTGACATGGCCCCATGTTTACAGAATTGTTTTTAAAAAGAAAAAAGATTGGATAAGGAGAGCTCTGGCTTCATGTGGATGAGTTAGAAGGCCCTTTACCAATAAGAAAACATAGCTTAGTCAGAGGTCACTCTGAAGAAAGAACCTCCTGGGGTAGCATTTAAAAAAATCTATATATTTATAAATCTCACATTGTGATTTTTGGTGGTGTTGTTAAATAATCTTTTCTTTCAATGTGTATATTCAAGATTATTATGGGTAGATGTCTCTAACTTAATCAAAAGGATGTTTGGAACATTAATAGAAATGTTAGATTTGTTTTTGTACAAGATACCATTGAATCTAAAAGCTATTACTTTTCTTAAGCATATTCATCCAAAGAAACAGGCTAAAGTTAAGCCAAACTATTAACATTTTATAGAAGAAATTAAACAATATGGTACTATATTAGAAACAGGAAAGCTAAAAGACTTTAATTTAATTCATTAACCCACAGTTTCACAGACAAGGCTTAAGCTAGTCCCAGACTAATTTGCATGTTTGAGCTGTCTGAGATGAAAATATCTTGCTCTAACATATCCGAAAACATGTCAGTGTCATTGTTCTGTATTAAAGGGGTCATACAGAACCAATTTTCCACAAACCTAATGGAAAGTTTGTAGTATAGATTGCTTTAAATTTTCTCAAATATAGTTTGAAAAAAGCTCATTTTACCCTGTCAAAAACAGATCTTTGGCGATCACTCTGTTCTGTGTACTTCCCCTTTAAATCTTCACGAGCTCTGCTGACCCAGCCCCTCTTTTCTGAGGTGCACTCAGAGGTCCTTTTTTTTGACCTATTCATAGTGAAACTTCCTAATTAGCACATTATTAGGAAAGGCGATTTGCAAATATTCATTAAAAGACATTATACTCACTGCTTCTGTAGGAGAGGCTGGATCAAGAATGACTCGCGCGAACAAAAATGCATTCCGGTTGATCAAGTGTGCCTTTCCCTTCAGAACCAAACGTAACGTAACGTCTCTGCATCTTCAGTCACTCAGATGTCGGGGTAAATGACTACTGCTATGTTCGTTAATACATTCAACAACAATCACTTAGGAGTCTTGCTTGTCTCTGTATCTCGGTCTGATGACGGCTCACTCAGGTTGGGTCTGAGGTAAGACACCAGTTCAGTCTGTGTGATACGCTGCTGTCAATCAACTATTGTGGGAGTGGCCTCTGTCACCGTGATGTCACACCGTCATGCATTTGAGAATGGCATGATTTCAGAAGGGGCAACTTATTCTACTTTTAATTTGATAAAAATACTTGTGGATCTTTATCATTGTAGGATGGTTGTGTACACACACTCCCAACACACATTTCAGTCCAAACAGCTTGAAAAAGTGCATGTACCGCCATATGACCCCTGTAATATTTTCTTATATTATGCATTTTTGTAAAAGTTAATTTAATATCTTAATTTAATTAATGCCCAATCCTGGCTTAAGCTAAGCCCTGTTTGTGAAACCGGGCCTAAATGTTTTTAATGTTTATCACACTGGCATGGATCTAAAACTTAAGAGCACTGAACTGATACAGTGGCTCCATCTGGTGGCTATAAGCGGAAGTGCAGCAGCGCGAGCTCTATTCTCCTGTGTTTTGCAGCAGTACAAAAAGTAGAGCAAATTGTCGCTCACATCCTGTTTTAAAACTCTGGCTGTTATAACCCTGCTTACTAGAACATTGAATGACTCCACTATCAGAATGAAATCCCAACCCTGATAAAAAAGGGTGAACATTTTAAATTGCTTTTATTCAAAATGCACATCTTCATCTTACAGCAAACACATGGCCTCTAAATTACACATCAGGATAGAAATTAGATTCTACCTTGTGTAGTTTTACACCTAATAAGGTTAAACTGCACAAATGTTCAAGTCATAATCAGCAAAATGTTCATCAAACTGTGCGTAGTAGTTCTGACCTCCTCTCATCCACATTCATCTGCGCCGTAGTGTTAAGTTATTTCTGAGTACATTTAAAGCACATTTCAATGATATGGTTTGTGTTAGATGCAGAGAGGAAGAGTTGTAAAACCACATGTTTACAGGAAATACAGTATGTTCGCTGATGCATGTCTGCAATGCTACAGGAAGTCCTTGTGTGAATGAGAACCATTAAGTAATTGTAATATTAAATCTAATTCCTCTCATTGCCAGTGGATGGTAAACACCGATGCAAACACACTCACTGGGTATTTAGGGGTTTTTCTTCTTAACGATCAGAGGTCCCACATTATCACCAGTTTCCTCATTGTGTTTGGTGTGTGCGCCGTCACAGTACGGAAACTGTCCAGGGAACAAACAAACACATACAGATCACAATCACACATGATGATCACTCAGTATCTGTACACTGCCTGTGGATTTATTGTTTAAGCCAACACTTTGCATTAGTATGTCTGCAGGAAGCTCCTCTACAAATGGTGACACGAGGGTGCATAAGTGACAGAAATCACATTTCTGGGGGAATTATACCTTTAACATCTGTGAAGTCTGACGTATGGAATAATGGCCAGAAAAATGGAACAATGTTATTGAACCTTTAGAGAAAAGTGTCTGCATGTCTATTACATATTTATATAATTATTATTAAAATATTATATATATTATTAAAAATTCTATATATATAAATTATATAAGACACATATATATTTTCTTATGATTTTTATGACTAGTATGATATAGTGAGAATACAGAGCTCACACTTGAGGAAGAAGAAAACAACATTACCATGTTATTCAGAACCCCTAACCACAAAAAAAATTCTTTATTCCTTCTTTATTATATTCGTATTGACCTTTGAGCAAAATTACAAACAAACAAGCAAAAAACATTGTTTTTTGAACATTTCCGTGTTTTAATCAAGCTGTCAGTTCTATAATTTTATATCTTTGCTGGATGATATAAAATCGTTGCATCTTTTTAATGGTGAGAAAAAAAAAAAAAAACTTAAAGAGGTTATTTATATGGCTAAAAGCAACATGAACTTTTATGTAAAACAATTACTTTTTTTAAAGTTTAACATAACATGCATAAAATGCTAAAACATTATTTGTCACCTCTAATAATATGCCCAAGTAAGACGATTAGATGTTTAATTGTATGGAAAAAAACCACTGTAGTTTTTAACTGTGGGGTAAAACATGTACTCAAACGCAATAAAATGATGATTAAGAGATTAACAAATAAAAGTTCCTCAAACGCCTGATATTTAATATTCATATTTTAACATGATTATGTATGGACCATTATTTTAGTCTATTAAATATTCATCTTGAATTATTTCTAATAATATAAAAGCTATATTGATGTTTATATATACAGTACTGTGCAAAAGTCTTAGGCCACTAGTATTTTCACCAACAAAAAAAGGTCTTTTGCGGTAGTGAAATAGTTTACATTTCCAAACACTATTTTTTGTTATTAACTGTAATACGGACAGCAGCCGGTGCTCCACACAGAGATCTGATCTGATCATCATCAGTCTGTCTGGAATCACATGAAGAAACAGAACAAACTGAGACAGACTCAGTCCTGAAGAACTGTCTGAGAACAACGTCTCCAAGATAAAGAAAAAAAAAACAGTACTGTTCAAAGTTTTAGACGCTGGTGTAAAAATGCTATAAAATGAGGATGCTTTCAAAAAACAATGCCATAAATAGATTTAATTTATCAGTTAACTTCTATTAACTAAATGGGATTACAGCTTTTGGTAAAACAGCTTCTGTTTTTTTCAGGGAGGTTTTTTTTCAGCATCTTTGAGACGTTGGCACAGTTTTTCTGGATTGAGTCTGTCTCAGTTTGTTCTGTTACTTCATGTCATTCCAGACACACTGATGATGATCAGATCAGATCTCTGTGACAGGTGTCCCACTGAGGAGGTATCACTCACCTTCTTGGACCTCCAGCAGCGGCAGTAGACGGCCTTGTTGCCGATGTCCTCCATGTCGAAGCTGTGCACTACTTTGGGGCTGTCTTTGTTGATTGACATGTTGACCCTGCTCTTGGGGCTGCTCTGTGAACTGAAGTAGCGCGTCAGCAGGTAGGTGCTCAGAGCCGCAGCCACTGCAACGGGAACGATGGTGGTCAGCTGATCTGTAAACGTACACACGAGGAGGCGCTCGTTTTGAGAGGGCCGGGAGGTTCCTGCACACTACTCTACAAGCATTGATATTTTCTAAAAAAAAAAAGATTACTTTCAAACTTTGGGTCAAACCCAGCCATGTTGAAACTGGATTTTGGGCATGATAACCTAAGTGGGGCCCTATAAATTTCTAACCCTTTTGGATTTTTCTGGGTTGTATTTTAATCGTTAACATAGTATACATGAAATATATACAAACGTATCAATAATTTATAACAATTGTAACAAAAATGACATTTTTACAGCCCTATGGAACCTGTTGTTTTTTCTTACAAACTTATTTTTCTATATTCCATGCTTCCTGTATTTTAATTTACATTTTTAGTAACATTGCTTTTAATATAGGACCTTGAAAATGGGTAAATCATTAAGGATTATTCTCAAGATCAGAGAAGAGCATTTATAAAAAGTTATATTAAGGACAGTAATCTGGGTAGACTACAAAAACATAACTGTTCACAATATCCACTACCCTAATACCGTATTTTTTCCCCCCACAACAGTTAATGTTTTCAAAAGTTATTTGTAACAACAAATGCTTTGTTTATTAAAATACATGTTAAAATGTCTTTCTCCATTACGTGTCATTTGGAAACTGTGCCTTTATGAAAAATTGCACCACACCGAGAAAGAAACGTATAATGTTATAAGTATAACTGATAGTACAGTTGTTTTGACAGGGGCTCTTGTGCAGCTTATATTAAGCAATGCAGGTACATCTCAAAAATATTGTGAAAAACTTAACTTATTTCAAAAAGTGACATTTTACCTTCAGTATCACTCATTTATATATTTCTATTTCATACAGCCTGAGCCTATATATATATATATATATAGGCTCAGGCTGTATGAAATATATATATTATAAATATAATATATTATTATATATTAATATTAATATATTATTATATATATATATATGTGTGTGTGTAAAATCTAAATTTTACAGATACAAACTCAGTAGTTATTAATTAACAGTTATACAACCAAAGCTATACTGCCCTTTGCAACGAAGTACTTTGGACAAAATAACTTTACAATTTAATATCAGGGAACCAAACTGAGTGCCCAAACAATAGAAATCAATAATTTGCACATAAATATTCCACATGTAGCACACATTACACTTACACAGCGTTTTAGTGCACTATAAAGCACATGCAGTACAGAATTTTATTATAAGAGTTTATTGACATTACACAGCGTCTTTAGAATCTTGTGAGCAAAACCCATGAAACTTAACCAGCACTACTTCAGTCAACACAGATCCGGCTGGCTAAAGAGTCTTTCATCTCAGCCTGTAAATCCTGGTCAGGTGAGAGGGATTCACTCCGACTCTGCCTAAAGATTTCCGCGAATCATTTCTTCAGAAAGAAACATTTCGTAATTCTTTATCGTCACGTGATCACATATTTTAACAAGTATTTTTATTTGTGAACATGGACGAATCGCACAAACAGATTCGGTTCAAATGATTCATTTAAAAGATTCGACTCAGTATAACTATTCGTTCGCCGCTGTATCGTTCGTTTCCTGATGTATCAAAACAATCGGGTTCATGATCTGCCACACAACAAATGCTGCACATAGACAAGGTGCCGCTTTATTTCCTGCTAATATCTAAAATGCATTATCAATGCAAAAAATACCTGCAAATCTATGACCTGATAAAGCGTGCGTGCAATAAGCGCCATGAAACTAATCTGTACTGTGTGCATGTAAGAAAGCGTAACCAAATATCAACAATGTAACGTATACTCTGACAATATCCAGGAAAACATACATGCTGACTAATCTGTGTTGATTCTTAATGGAACTGCTTCAATCGATCAAGGTTGCAATGGCTTTACATTTAAATAAACACTACTCTTACCTTTAGAAACCTTAAAACCCGGTATTAACCCCGGTTTAGTTAAAGCTGAAAGACCTGGCACTTGAGATGCCATAACCGTAGCGTTGTTTGGACTTCAAGTTTAAGGGCACCACAAGGTCTGAGAAACGCTGAATCCGAGTGGCGCCGCTCACTGCGGAAACTCTGCGTGATTGCGTCACTGGGTCTCTGACCAATGGCTGAAGAGAGTGATTCACTCGCACTGTTAGTTCCAATTACTGTAAACATGGGAGCCCATATCCTACTTTACTGTGCAGCTAGCAGTTTGGTGGCGAGGGATTGTTTATTATACACTTTTTAGCCCCAATAATTAAATGATTCATACTATAAAATATTTAAAACCTGTAAAAAACAAAAAACGTTCACTTGAAACCTGATTTAAATATGATTTGTCCCTAAACTATGGACAACCAGTATTGAATTACTTTTGAATAATTTATTTTGTAACAACGTATTTAACACAAAGCATTTCATGATACACACTTGCACAAAACTATTCTTCATTTCAATAATTGAGATTTGTATTCAGAAAACAACAAAAAGATCATAACTTATCCATGAAGTGCCATTCAAAAATGGTGCCTTTAATAAATAAAGAAAATTGCACAGTGCATTCAGTTGTTTTAGCTCACGTACAACTTTTACTGTAGTACAGTATCTGTGACAGTGGCTGTCATGAGGCACATATTAAGCAATCATTGCACATATTTCTATCAAAAGGGCCACCAAATGGACAAGCAGAAGAGATCAGAGGATTTTTTCGTTTCAACAGAGCTTTCCAAAGACTTGAGGATTAGAACCACAAGACGACAAAGTTCCTCACATGCAGCGTTTATAACAAGACCTGCATCACCTGTTCAAACAAACATCAGGAAAAACCATGCAGACACAAAGCATGTCAGACTTTAGTAATCATTTTATTACACAGTTTTTAATCAACACACAAAGCTCAACGAGCCTGTCAGGAAATTAAATATACAGAAGTTTGTCTGAGGAGTTTGTGTCCTCTCACCCAGGGACCCAATCGAGTCTGGCTGAACCATGTTAGCATCTAATTCAACAAGAGCAGGATAAAGAAGAAAAAAAAAAACCAAGGGTGTCACAAGGGTGTTTTGGGGACAGAAACAGAGAGAGAGAGAGAAAGAGAGACAGAGAGAGAGAGAGAGAGAGAGAGAGAGAGAGAGAGAGAGAGAGAGAGAAAAAAAAAAAAAAACAACAATAAGACAATGTTATCGAGACTGCTTTAAATAACTGGTCCGAAACCCTGCATGTGGTGAATGTTTGTGAAGTTGGTCATGGCTAAGGAAAGGGGTAGAGACAGTCTTTGCAATGACAAATGGAAACAAAAAAATATATATATTCATAGTTTTCAAGTCCATTAGAATACTCCGGAGGAGAGGACAGGAGGTCCATTTTCCTTTAATTAATTGCTATGATTTTAAAAGAATTCCTTATAGATTTTATACAAAAAAAAAGATAGCCAGCATACCCCTCCCTTCTCTGCAATAGACAAAAAAAAAAAAAAAAAAAAACACTTCCGGGTCCAATGTATAGTTGGAATCTCAGGAAATGGAAATGAAAAAGTAAATTGTAAAAAACATCCCTCTATGTCCAGACTATCACAAATTGGAAGGAGAAAACAAAATGATCATATAGTAAGTAATCATATAGCCCTCCCTTCCCAGTTCTTAAAAACAACAAGGAATGCTTTTAGAGCCATAAACATCTTCTACAGCAAAATTGATACGGACTGATCCTAAGCAGCGGGCACGCCGCAATAGCAACGGAGAAGGTAAAGCAGGAGCTGTGCAGTGGAGGTTTGCATTTGGGGAGGATAAGGGGCTACAGTTGTAGTTTGAGTATGTACACCATGGCTGCCAGAGGGCTAAGAGTGGGGGGGAGGTGCTCTGGTGAGGGGAGGCGTGGCTTAAAGAAAGCACTCCAATGGAAACCAACAAGATCTGTTTTTTTTTCTTAAGCTTTTTTCTTTATCTTTTGAACGTTCAAAATCTCCCCTAACCTTAAGATGGAGAGGTGTAATTTTCTCCCATCATGATTCTAACTCCAAAACTACATTGCATACTTTTGTGTCCATTCCCGAGCTATTCTGTTGTACCTGTGAAGGAAAAGAAATAAAACCATTATCACCACATGTCAGAAAAGGATTGGCAAGTCAAATTGTTACACCCAGCTAAGTCTGGTTTTGATAGAATAAAACCTTGTTGAGCTATTTGAAGCCTATTTTTTTAAATTATAGCAAGCTGAAAACATTTTCACTTTTGCTAGGTCTCTACCTCAAATCAACTTCAAAGCTCAGCAACAATAAAAGTAAATTATTCACAAAACAGAACTTCACAGTGTCAAGAGTATGAACATAACATCCCCAGGGAAGAAAGGTGACAAGTGTCAAAACAGGAAACTGTGTAGGCAATAATGTTGCTAATAAAGCACATGACTGCATGATAGCCCCTATGGGGAAAAGCATTAAGGGCAAACACTGTGTGCGGTACTGATCCAGCACACTCACTTTTCCCTGTCAGTCTTGTAAATGCGGGCAATCTCAGGTACTAAGGGGTCGTCCGGATTGGGGTCACACAGCAGGGAGCAGATGGACAGGAGAACTGAAGGGCAAGATAAAAAAATAAAAATAAAATAAACACTTTATAAGAACATTACAGTTATTCCAACAGCTGTCATCATACCAAGGACACTCATTTCTTATACATTTTACACAAAAACATGAATAGCAGCAAATTAAATCATATTCAGCTCTAGCTGCATGCATTTGGATTTAGACACCGCAGTAAATGCAGAAACTCAAAAGATATTTTTCAACATCACTATAAGAATGAGACTGGTATAAGAAATTAAAGCAGTTCTCACAGAACTTGAGCATTCAAACATCACATTTTAATATTTTGTCTAACAATAAAATTCTAATAAACCCCATTCATGCTACACCATGGAAGATTTTGGCTGAGGCCAAGAAAAAGAAATATAAAATGTATAAATGTAGAAAAAAAATCTTTGATAACTGGTGTACCTTTGGAGATGGTAAGTGCCGGTGACCACTGTGACCTCAGAATATCCAGACAAATGCTGCCATTGCTGTTGATATTTGGGTGATAGATTCTTGTGGTAAATGCAACCTGAGAAAGAAGAGAGACAAAAATAAGCATGCAAATCACAACCTTTACAGGGTAAACAGTAAAATTACAGCCAACTCTAAAACAGTTCCTAATTACTGAAGTCTGTAATCCAAACACAGACACTGGATTCTTTAACACAATCATTGAATCCATCGACAAGATTATCTTCATTCTACAACTGCATATGACATACGTTCATAAGTTAAATTATTTGAATATGGTGGAAGGAAAAACATTTCCTTATGTCATGACAAAGAAAGGACAGGTTGGTAAACCGAGGATACAAAGTGACAAATAATTAAGCAGCTTCTGAGAATAACCAAAACACCCAAGAAGCTGTGCCCGAGTCCAACAGGTGAAGATGTTACTGACCTTTGGCGGTTTGAAGGGGTAATCTGTGGGAAAGTGTATGGTCAAGAAGAACACTCCGCCCTGGTAAGGACTGTCATTCTGTACAGTAAACAGGTTTAATTAGCATGAATTATAAAAATAAATATTCCAATTCAAAAACTCAAAAATATTTAGATTTACTCAATATTTTAAGACGACAATATCATGCTATAGAAAGTCTACTATAGAGAAAAAAAACAAAACAAAAAAACAAACAAAAAACACTTACTGGACCCATTATTGTGGCCTGCCAATGAAACACTGAAACAAGACAAAAAAAATAATAATTAGAGAAACCCTAAGTCATGTTTCTTTTTACAACTCTTTGTACAATTGTTTGCAAGCTTAGCAGCAGTCTTGTCACATTTAAGAGCCCACTGAGGAATGCAGTATAAAATATGATGAAGCAAATTTGGGTACAATTATGTTGTCATATTTCAGTCAAATCTCTGAGGCACTAAGTAGGTCAGATGGTAGTATGAGTCACAGTTTAATAAAGTAGTGCCTCTTTTGAGGGAAGCTATATATCTTTTTTGTCGTTTCAAATAATGCGTTGTCTTATGGATGAGCTTCACGCTAAATATTGATGAGCACCATCTATCACAGGACACACAGAACACATGATCAGACAGGTAAAGGCACTTCTGACTGTGTGTATGAAGCTACCATTATATTCAGTTCCTCTAAGTGCTGTGAACATAAAAGACCTGATTCTATTAAACATCTCTTAAATACCTCTGCAGAAAAGTAGTAACAAGTTGTAGCTGTTTTTTGGTGGACTTTTGGTTTCTCACTGAACGAGCAGTATAACATCAACTCTGTGCTGGATATTAAAATCCAGATTATAGTGTAAACACTATTAATAAGCACAGTAACAAGATCTGCACAAGAACTTGTAAACACACAAAACACAAGATAAGTCTCTTTATAGTTATATAAATATGGCTTTATTGGATAAACCTACACAAACTAAACATACAAATGTGTGAATGTGCATGTTTGTGTGTTAGAGTTGCAGGGAGAGAGAAAGTGAGGGAAGAGTGAGTTTATGAGAATTGTGAAATTCAAATTTTACAGCAATAGGTGCTATTGCATCGACTTAAACAACCAAATCAATCAAAAGATTAACTCTCACACTGAGTTCGTCTACAAGGTTAACATTATCATTAATTTCTGTTCAGCCTGAATCTGGAGGACTGTACTTGTGTTGCCTTTATGCTTCGGAGTTTGGGATTCTCAATAATTGTTCCTTTGTGTTAATGTTGCAAGCTGTCCTGAGACAATGTCTGTTGGATCTGCTTGCAACAGGCAGGCAACAGAGTATGATGGTCCGATTTATGACTTCCTGTTGCCTTGAGGCCCAGATGAGCACTTGTTCTTTCAAGCTACTAATTAGAGGTTTGAGCGAATTTGGTGCAAAACAGTTGGTCAATTAACGTCTATGCTAACGTTAGCCAAATGTTATTCAGACTACAACTCTGGGACGGAGAGATCTTCAACAAACTCGGGGTACATGTGTATAAGTTCAAACTTTAGTAAAATAAAGAATATTGTGCAGCTCTGCCACTTGGTGGTGCTATGAGGCAGAAAAAATATTTTCAGCTATCACTAGGCAATCGTTGGTCTGACCGGCTTAAAATTCAGTATGCAGCAACGTTGTCCAAACTGGCACAAGTCTATACGGACATCGCACATTTCTCAAAAAACATGACCACCATCGACCAATAAAGGTTGAGCACTTATTAGACGAGGTTAATGGAGGTCGATTGGAATGAAACTCGGTGGGAGCGTTTAACTCATGGCCCTAAAGGTCTGTAAAAATTTTGAAAGAAAATCAGCCACTAGTTGGTGCTAACAAGTTTTGGGTTTTTTTGCCCATAGGTGGTGCTATAACAGCTAAAAATGCCTCAAAGATTTTTTAGAACGTTCATATATACACGGACACATTAAATCTTTATATCATATGATAAAGCTCCTCATTCTAATGGACTTACGCTGTCAATCAAATTGTTCATTAAATATTCTCAGTTCTGTTAAAAACCTATGCAAACTAGTATCAGGTTTTCAGCCCAATCTGGACCAAAGCAATACAGAACAGTTCGCTGGATTCTCTAGATTAATTATTAAACAAAGAAAGTATTGAATTTTGTACTTAGGTTAGCTATAACAGGGTCATTTAACAAGGGGCATGGCCATATATCTTCTAAAGTCTATAAAACCTAAACAAATACACAAAACTATATGAAACGTGTTTAAAACATGTAACAGATGAGTCTTAGCAAGCATACAAAGTTTCATAGAGCTTACACTATAGGTAGCACTATAACCATTAAAAAAGAACTTAAAAACACAATATTTCCAGAGCAAATTACCTTAAATCCCTCATACTAGACTTACAGAATATATCTTCATAATAACATCATAGATCTAATCGTTATGAATCACTTTGCCTCTGGGATTAATGTCAAACAGTTTTGACAAAAACAAACCAAAAAAAACACTATAATAGTTCTAACACTGAAACAGTGTTTTGTAAGAAGTTGCAATTAATAACCACTAGATGGCAGCGAAGGACCACTAATGGGCTGATAAAACACTAAAACAGTGCTAACTTGTAACATTAAAAATCACATTTAAAGCTTACCATTTTGCTCATGCACCTTTTTTTTTTTTTTTTTTTTTTACAAATTTATCAGGTAATCATTACAGGTCGTTCGGCCAGAGGAGAACTGGCCCCAACTAAGGTCTGGTTCTCCCAAGGTTTTTTGCCCCCCCCATTCTCTTATAGAGAGTTTGGGTTCCTTGCCGCTGTTGCCTCTGGCTTGCTTAGTTGGGCACACCTGATTTCTAGTGATTATCGTCATCCTGACTACAGAGACAGTCTGCATTTGAGAAATAAATTGTTTAATTCTTGTCATCATACATTACCATCACTCTGTTCTCCTACTTGATAATGTTCAGTGCTTTGCTACAATCTGTATTGTTAAAAGCGCTATATAAATAAAAGACTTCACTTTCAGTGAAACCTGAAAATAAAATATAAACTCTTTAAAAGAGAAGACTTGCAATAACTGTCACCTATCATTTATTTCAAAAATCGAAAATTGCAACGATGCGTGTGAATGCAGGTCTGTCTTTTTTTATTAATGTAATAGTTTATCCATTTCATTTCTGTGTGTCTGTGAGCCTATTGTCTATTTTTGATGTGCTTCAGCCATACATATAGGTTGCCTTATACAACCTTAAAGGCCTTAACAATGCTTGAACCCGGCTAATTGCTGCTTGCAGCTTTATTTATTATTGTTATACAATGTTCTTTTTCCAACATGCTAGATTGTTGCTGCATGTTCTAAAACTTACACACTTTTTTTTTCTCCCCCAACAGTTCTTTTTGTCCTGTTTCTCCTCATGGTGCAATTTCCAGTCCAATTTCCAGCAGAAGACTGCTTATAAATGTATGCTTTATAATTACCTGGGACACAATATTTTCAACTTGCTTTCTATCAATCAGCACAGATTGACTGCTTTTTGATTGATCATTGAGGTACAAAAACAAGATCAGTGTAGTCAATTTAAACGGCGAAAAAACTAAAACAACAACATTATTTGTGATCAATTTTGACAATATACACTCAAAAACTGATGTGATCAGATCAGACCAAAGTGGCCTGCAACCAATCAATTAAAAAGAAATTGAAAACCTGCACTAATTAAAAGAAAATAAAAAATATTATTAAATGTTGTAATAAGAGATTTACACTATATATATATTTTAAACACACAAACAAGCTGAAATGGTCACTTATCTTCAAAATACGTGTAACTCAAATTTGAAAAACAAACACCAGTTTCACATTCATTGGTGGGCAAAACAAGTTACTTACTGTCATCCCCTACTGGGCCCGCTGAACACTGAGCAGGTGGGTCACGGCCCAAATCATGCAGCTCCTGCAACACACCAGAAAGAAATTTGCAGTTTAAAAACCGTTCATCTGTCATGACTTTAAAACCAGTGAGTAAAGCTCTGCATCACCTGTCCCAATCCCTTCCTGAAACACCTGCAGTGTACGCTGCTGACAACGAAGCACCACAATGAAACTGACACCGAAACTTAATACTCCAAATATCTGTGCATTTGATAAAGTTACAGTAAAATAGGCAGAACAAACGCAATGGATGGATAATTTAGAAAATAAAGAGGTCAATATCAAATCAGGCACATAACAGTCTGTGTAATGGAGTTATTGCTGCTGTAATGACATGAGAGGTGACCACAGCTTATGTAACTCAGATTTTTTCGGTTTAGTCTGTTCTGCTGAAACCCAAGAACACTGAAACGTTCAAAATTGTCAGAAAAGCACTATAAGGGGTCTGAAAGGTGAATATGAATGCTTTGGACCACGTTCAAAACGCCAATTTGCTTGCGCCACGAGCTAACCTCAAATCTCCAGATACATAATATGCGAGTTTGCCTATAAAAATTAAACAGATGCACCAAAGGATCGAATCCTTTAGATGTCGGTGGGGAAAAATAGATATGCAATATAAAGAACACCAATACACACTGAAAATGATTTAAAACACTAACGCGACGGCAAACTAAGGCCAGATGCGGAGCGGTTAACGTTAGCCAGTTAACAACCCGAACCAACGCGAAATAAAGAGTTAAACTATAATAATACCGCTCAGTAATATACCAATAGTAAAAATACAGTAAATGGGTGAAATTGTGGTAGACATAAACGGATCTTTGTTCAAGGTTTCCAAATAGGCCTTTAGCATAGGTGGCAACGAGGGGTTAGCATTGCTAACACGTTATCATGATCTTACATTAACCCACAAGCGAGCCATTTCAACCAGACTTCAATGTCAAAAGACTGTTTATATCCGTTTAAGATGAAAACGGGAAGGGAAATACAAAAGCAATGACCGAGCACACATTTTCTATCAATCACACACAGTTCGACGGAGGGTCGCTAGCTATCATGCTAACGTTAGCCCGGGCCGAACCGTCGAACCGGGGTGCTTTACTACACTTGTCATCCCACCAGTGTCACACTTTACCCGTTTAACTTCTCAATAACATCCCTTAAATCGCCTCTCCGGCGTAAATAATGAAGGATGGTGCGATTTCAATGCGGAAAAGGGCAATGGCGCCCGTGACTTCCTTCTCTTACCTTGTGGATTCTTTTCAGAGCCATTGTTGTGCTGTTACTGCTGTCAAAAACACAAAACCCGCCTTATACTCGATTAAAACAGCGCTTCTTCAATTTCGACACGACCGATCCCTCCGGTGTCTTAATAAGGGACGCCTTGGGGTAATAATTCAGTCGGTGTTCTGTGTGTGACGGAGCCGGTTGGTGTAATTTGAAGGCGAAACTGAAAGGTGGTGCTGGTAGCGGTTCGGTCTTCCTCCTGCAGCAGCGGCAGCGAGCAGCTACCGCATCACGCACACTGCGCCGCTCTAAACAGATCCTTCCGCCAATGGACGCAGTCGCCGGGGACAGATTGCGCGCCGACGCCAGTTGCTAGATAGTGCAGTAGTGAATCATGAAACTGATGCAATAGCGGTGCCAAAATGGCGGATCGCGCTAAGCGCCTTCAACGCTTATTGAGCCCAAATGAAAGCCTGTGTTTGAACGCTTCCATTTCGAGCCGACAAACGAGCAGCTCAGCTCAGTTATAGAATGGATAGAATTAGGAGGATATACGTATGATATGACTACATGTTTATTGTAAGTGGTGTTCATGCGACTCATATTGATATGAGCAAAACAGTTACAATTTTAACACGAATGGCAGTAACACATATATACCCTCGTTCAGAGGAAGTTTTAACAGTGCGGAGGGATATTTGACAAATTATTGGTTTATCGCGGCAAAAAACGAGAGTATCGCCCATAGATGAGGGAACGTGTGACCAGTGCTGTACATACATTTGTATTATTTTAATTTCCATGTATT
>JAUYWG010000048.1:6888774-6900183 GCA_034779775.1 Enteromius afrohamiltoni
AGTATAATGTTTATCAGTACATTACAGAAAATAATGAACTTTATCACAATATGCTAATTTTTTTTAAAAGGACCTGTATATATATATATATATATATATATAAAAGATTTACTCCTGAACATTAGGTTATCAAACAGCAGTAAAACCGCAGTAAAATATATATAATACTCTTTGCTTTAAATGTAAAGAAATGTAATGAAACATTATGTAAAAATGTAAAGAAAAAAATAGCATTTAATATTAAGAAATTAAACAATTATATATAAATATTATTTATTTAATGTTTTATAAATGTGCCTATTATATTGTTTGTTTAGTAATTATCGATGTGAATTGATGTAAGACAAATTATATATAACACAGCTAGTGCATTAGAATAGTGTTAGAATAGAATAATTTTTCCAGAGCCCAGAGGCCTATTTGAACAAGAGGATGGATACCCGGCCCGGCCATCAGATGATGCTCCCATCTCTTGACATTTCCGAACGCCTTCCTACAATTGCTTAATAAAAGCGGGCTTTCCACACAAAAAGTATTTTAAAAAAATTATATATATATATACAATCTGATACAACCAAGAATATATCTTTGTCATTACTAGCATTTCTTTATTTAGTAGAACACAAAAGCTTGGAAAATGTGTTAGTAGTTTTCTTTATGCAATGACAATCAAAATCTAATATATTTTGGAATGCAGCATGCATCATAGCAGAGAATCGTACAGTGTTTAAAAGACATGACTAAATCATTTTTATCTGTTAAACTAACTAAAATGCTACTATGCAAAAGGCAAAACACAAAAACTATAGTAATGCTAAAGTTTTTTTTACTTTGATATCAGTTTTCATTAATTCAGTATATTCTTACATTCATGCATAACAAAACTTCTGGATCGGTAAGAATTTTTGGTTTTCAAAAAAAAGTTACAAGGCTACATTTATTTGATTAAAAATACAGTAAAAACAGCAGTATTGTCAAATGTTATTCTGAATTAAAACAATTGTTTTATTACATTTTAAAATGTAATTTATTCCATAGCTGAATTTTTAGCATCATTGCACATGATCCATTAGAAATCATTCTAATATGCAGATTTTTTACTATTGCCAGTATTTCCAAAATGACCATTTATTCATTGAAATTGAATGCTTTGATCAGTAGTGTATATTGAAAAGACTTTTTGCGATATTTGCAAAAGTAACTTATTGTATTTTTTAAATTTAAGTACCAAAAACAAACAAAAAACCTGAACTGATAATCCTAACAGTGTGCGTGAGTGTTTTATAAAATAGCATTTCACACAGCTGTTTAATGGTACAGGAGGTTTGAAGTGGTTCTAATGCAGGTGTGCATTATAATCACCACAAAGCACTGTATTTTGTGCCAACTCAACAGATATTGCTGGAGAATCATCAACAGGAGACTGCATGAAAAATCTCTGAAATGGTGCATGATGAGGCTGCAGCCAAAAAGAGTTTGTAGCTTACTAGTTTTAAGGCAGGAAAAAAAAAGACAGCTTACAAAAATGTCCGCTATAGCACTCCTAGTGGCAACACTGGGAATACATCTTGTACTTGAGTTGTGAATTACACACCGACACTTGTGAAATCATGTTTAGTGTAGCTAGAAGTGTCTGTATTCATGTACTTTAGAGTATGCTTCGACTAGTGCTGTCAAAATTAGTGTGGCGATTAATTTAGTTCATGACGATTTACTGCTAATCACAAAACCGGCTTTACTGACAAGATGCGCAGCCCTATTTGTAGCTTTAAGGATTCCTCTTTATTTAATTTAGGATTTAGTGTTTGGTAGCTTTATCTTTTTCTGTAATTTTCTTGCTGAAGGGAACAGGTGGATATGACATTTATTCTAATAGGTTTATGTAAAAATTGTTTAATGTAAAAAATATATATTTTTCTCTAATTAATGCTAGTTAATAGCTCTTGTTTTGTTGACTGGCTAGTAAATGGAAAAAATAACAGTCTTGTTAATAGTGATATCATTGTAACTCATTTCCAATCATGAATAATTAATAATTTCGATTAAATAAATATTAAAAAGTGTACTGTCTGTACTGTAAGTGTTTTCTACATTATTTTAATTGAAAGATTGAATGTGAAATTATTGCTATATAAATGTATTTTAAAAAGCTTTAATGTTAGGTGTGATTAATCATGATTCATTTCAGAAATATTCTTTTGAGATGACTTAATAAGTGTTTTTCGATTGAGTAATCGATTGACAGCATTAGTACCTTAAAAGATTACATTACCAGTAGTATTACAGCATAGCCAGTATGACTACCACATTGTAAAAAGCAAGATTCTTTTTAAATTTTTGCTCTGCTATTGAGAAACCCAGTTGCAGAAGAAGACAGCTTATGTGAGTGTCCACTATAGCGCTCCTCCTGCAACATTGAGAATGCAGCATGTACATTTATTTAAGGCGTTTATCAATGTGCTTGTGTACCAACAGTTTCTCCTCCACAGCAGGGGTTCAGACTCAAACCTTTGGGGTCAGGACGGGGTGAGGACAGGAGTGTATGGTCAGGGAGGAGAGGGAATGAAAGAGAAAGTAAGAGAGGCTCCAGCACAGCTGTGACCTGAATGAGTCCCTCCCCTCGTACCTCTGGGGTCCGGGAACAAGCGCGAGCCTGTCAGCGGCCTACTTTCCCAAAGTATGATTCTAGGCCATTATCTGTGTTACCACTGGTGGGGCTCCAGCGGGCTCAACGGATCCGCAGAACAATCCTTTCCATCGCCCGTAAACGCATGAGGGAGGGCCGGCCGTTTGTAAGTGTTACTCTGAGAGGAACGTATCTTACAGGAGGGAGTCAAGGTGAGGTCGACTACTGGGAGCAGGAGGACAGAGAAAGAGACAGAAATAGCAGGGAGTTAAAAGGAGAGAGTTTATCAACCAAACTACTTCACATTGTGGTTGGACTGCTGTTCATTGATTTGTTATATAGTGCAAAGACATTTTTAGGTAAATACAAGTTTGACTCGAGTTATGTTCCACGCATAACTTTTGATACAGTTACGTCTTTCGTTTGCACTACTCCGGTGTATTCCACCCTCGAAAACTTAGACTTTTGAAAACGTTGCAGAAAGCATTTTAGTTTGAGAACTCCAGGGTTGTATTTCAGTGTAAACAGACCACATGGTGGAGGCTTTTGAAAAAAGGTGGCATGGCTGCCAGGGCCGGCCCTGGCAAATTTGCTGCCCTAAGCTAGATTTTACTTGGTGTCCCTTACCTCAAAACCCATTTTACCAATAAACATTGTGTTCAAACATTCACGCAGACACTGCATAGCTTTGTCTTTTGGAAACACAAAAAAAAACTTATTTGTACGACCACGCAACCCCACCCCTAAACCTACCCGTTACAAAAAAACATGACTCAAAGGGTTTTATGAGCACATGCGTTCTCTGGATTCGAACCCATGATCGGATGATCATGTCTTATTTTCTAACTGGGCATTCACACCGCCACCGGTGAGAGTGTCAAAGTGGCTAGAAGTCATTCATTTTCAATGTGAGCCGGTGGCGAGAGCCGGTGAGCAGCGGCGCATCTTGGACGGCAAGTCCACCGCTTTAGCAGTTTCCAGATAACGCAATCCTGTAAACTTTGGTTCCGATCCTATTAGTTGTATTACTTATTTGCACCCCAATCACAACAGCTTGATCCTCCATCACAATCTGAATTTAACAAGATCTTGCTAAATATATATTTATAGGTAAAATTTTCCGCTAGAACGCTTGTTTTTCAACGGGAGTGCAATTGATTTGCTCAAAACCAATTTTGACCAATTGCATTACGCTAACGTTACACTTTATCTGGTAGGCTTCACACAAACTAATTACATTTAAAACCAAGACTAGTAAATGCCTCCTATTATATTAAAATTAGACTAGCAATTAACCATGAACATAAAAATGACACACCACACAAACGGCTTTTAATTGAAAGAAAACATGTAACTACAAAAACGTTCTCTTCATCGATCAATTTCTTACTTTTACATTCAATATATTTCATGAGGTTAAATTAAACCCTCCTTGTGGTCAGTCTGCACAAGATTAACAAGTTAGTTTGATTTGCGTTCCCTTGAAATACACGACAAGCATCCAATCTATGTCAGAGCGTCCAAAAAATCTCTGTACAGCGTCGTTGGCAGGGCGGCCAGGACGAATTTTGCTCTCGTCAGTGGCGGTGTAAACGCGGAGTAACGCATCTCTCTACAAACTGAGCTACATCAACCCTAAACTATATCAACATATTTGTACAAACAACCTATACAGGTGTATTAGTTGGAGGACAGGTTGAACTTGAACTAACAATGGACATTTCATTTGTAACAGTATTTGTTATTGTTTTTATTTAATTATTGACAATTAACCTTATTAATGAAAAGTGTTTGATTTTCAGTAGATGGCAGCATTGTTATAAAAAAATATAGCCCTTTCTAATGTTATCACCACAAATTAAACTGAGAAACGTGTATCTTTAAAGTCTATTCTACATAAAATCTTACTAAACCCAATCATATATATTAAAAAAGATTGATAATTTCTTTTTTACTAAATTAGCCAGTTCAAATTAAAAACGCCACAAATACTACACAACTTGTATTATTAAAAAAATATTATTAAAATTGCAAGATTACAAAATTGTAGATCTCTGGAGCTCCAGACATTGGTCTTTTTAAAAAGCTTTTTGCACCCACTCTTGGTTGTATGTTTTCATTTTATAGAAAAGAGCAGCATAAACGCTCAACAAAATGTCTCCTTTTTCTTTGCATGGAACAAAGCAAGTCATACAGGAAAGTGAATAAGTGTGAGTGTGCCAAGATATCAAATTCTGCAAAATATCAGTCAGAAATAAGATGTGAGCCGTCAGAAATGTTTTTTTTTTTGGTTTGTGAATGCATTTGAGGCTTTTGTGAGTGTATTTGTATGTGTGCATTTGAGTGAGAGAGGGATCAGAGTGTGTGCGAGTGTGTGTTTGGTCTGCTGCTTGTTTTTTCAGTCTCTAGTAGATGCAGAAGGAGTCTCAGCATCTGTCTCAGCAGCTGGAGGGTGTCACACACACACATACACACATGCCCTCACACGTGGGTCAGTTAGCCTGACCTCACACTGCCGCTGCTTGTCCTGCCTTGACCTGCTCCATCACACGCACACACACATGCAGAGAGCGTGCAGGCTGTCAAAGGGCTAGAAGGAAGTCTGACAGAGAGAAGAAAATAAAGGCGCAGCGAGTATTCATAAAATGCTGATATTAAATTTCCATGCCAGAGGTCAAAGGTCAACACCAATGTTGACACAGAGCAGATGGCAGCTCCGTACTGGCACTGCTGATCACAATATGCAAAAATGTGTAGGCCTTTGTGAGTAGCTGACATGAAATACGTCTCCTATTTTAGGCAGCATTTTGATCATTTTTTGAATTATTTTTTATATATTTTGTAATCTTTTTGTTTTTAATTATTGTTTTGTTTTTTTATTACTAAGAGGTGCTAGTTGGAATATTTTACATTTTAAAATATATATTTATTCACTATTTTAAATAAACTACTAAAGAAAAAAGTAATTTGTTAATTTTTAAAATAATAATAATTTATATATATTATATATTAAATATTATCTATTTATCATTTACCCACCATCTTTATTTAACCAGTTAAGGGACTACATGGAAAAATCATTGTTTTGGACCACCTAAATTAAAAAAACTGATGCTAAAAAAAAAGTTAATACTTAAAATCTAGTCATTTTCATTATGACATGATGTCAAAACAGCACTAAATTTACATTTTTGCATTTTGAATTTAGTTAAAAAGCATATCACAAATGTGAATTCACATCCATATACATTTTGACAGGTTCATAGACACAGGTTCATGTCAGCTATACTTGCTTTGCAACAATCACGTCTATATTTAGCTCACTTTTTTTTTTGCACGCGGATTCATCTCGCTCTCCGATCAATGATTCATGGAGTTTCATTGTTGTGGTTCATAATCCAACATGTTTATTTACATTGAGATGCCTGTGAAAAGATGCACCACATGTATGTGTATTGACATGAGAGGGTGTGTTGGGTGTAGGCCCGTTGCTCTATGACAGTGTCCATGACAACGTGTTCAGAAAGAGGACAGAATACAGTATGTGTTTATTCAGAGGTAGAAGCACACATGCAAACATATGCAAATACTCGCAGAATACAAATACAGTACAGATAGTACTGTAAAGGTGTGTGTTTGTATTCTGCGTGTGTTTTAGGTAACCAGAAAAAAGGTTATTGCTCAGAGTTTGCATCTCATATGACCATTTCTTTTTTAAAAATCATTTATAATTTCTTTGATAATATCATAACAGACACAAATGAGAATGCTGACATGGAGTAAAATTACAGAGTTTACATCGGTAGAGCAATAAGAGTCTTCATTTGCTCTCTTTGTTTTCATTAGAAAAAAAAAATATTTTCCTATTTTTTCCTATTCCTTTTTGAAAAAAAATGCATGCACAAAATAATTGCATGCACATGTCTGGCTTTGCACGAGTCATGAATATTTCTTTTCTCGTGAGTGTGTGAATGTTTGTGTGCGTTTATCATGTGCAAGCGAATGCTTGTGGAGTCGGCAGTGTGTGTGTGTGAGTTCAGTGCATTTGCCTGAGGAGACAGTGTTATGTAAGTTATCTCAGCAGCATACTGCACTTCAATAATATACCCAAACTGCTAAATAAAGACACACACACACTCATACTGTAAACACAAACAATAACAAATCACGTACAAAGCACATCAGATCCTCAGGACACTCATTTTAGAGCTTGTCCACACAAACTGTGCCTAGTAAAATGTCTTAGTGTTCTTATCAGCAGCAAAGAAAAATCACAGATGACATCTCTTTGATATCTCAAATGTTTTTCCTATACTGGATTGTGATTAAATGGAGAATAAATGGCAAGAGTTTCTTCTGAGAAAAAGACCCTAATATTTCCTTTGAGACATATCAACTATCTCTAAGACTGTGCTCATATTTGAGCAGAATCATGCTCAGATGTGAATTCAGAGAAAGTCATACTTGTAGGTTGCTCTTTCACAGCCCTTTAAGTCTGCATGAAATCAAAACTGACTATATTTGTTTTTTTTTGTGGTGAACAATTTGTCCGGTTTACATGGACTCCACTTTAAAAGAGACCAATTATGCCCCTTTTTACAATATGTAAAATAAGTCTCAGGTGTCCCCAGAACGTGTCACCAGTTTCAGCCCAACAGATCATTTATTATATCAGTTTAAATACGGCTGTTTTGAGTGGAAGCAGAAACATGCTGTTTTTGGGCATGTCTCTTTAAATGCAAATGAGCTGCTGCTGCCTAACCCTTTTTTTCTAGAATACTGATGTGCCTTTATAGCTCTTCCGTCAGATACTTTGGCAAAAGAGCATCTGTTTGGTTTTGAATATTATGTCTATCGTGCTGAAATCATGCGTTTGGTACCAAATTAGTTACCAAACCTCTGCACTCTCAGAAATAAAGGTACAAAAGCTGTCACTGGGGCAGTACCTTTCCTTTTCAAAAGCTACACTTTAAGTACTAAGGTACAAAGTCCAGTGACAGCTTTTGTACTTTTACTTCTGAGAGAATGATATACGGTTTTCTGAACACACGTATTTGAGGCATGCGCACAGAAAGCAGCTGTCACACAACGTGTGAGTATTAAACTCAGGTTTTGCAAGCGATAACGGTGCAATGGTTCTAAAGCAATGGCGAAGTTTTGAGCAAAGCATGCTAACTGTTTTGTGTTTGGCTGCACTGATAAGATTTAGACTCCCAACCTCAGAGGAAATGAGAGGGCAGTGGATTTATTGATTTATTTACTGTATATTATGCTGCTGCCACAGATTTAAATCTCTCTCTATAATCATGCAATTTTTTCCCCTGTAGATGCACTGATTATGACCCTTAAATACAGAAAAACGTGGCCTAATGGGTCTTGGAGGAATTTTATGTAAAATGCTTGACTTCATACTGAAACCTTGACTCATGGTGACATTGTTGACATCTCTTCTAAAACTCTAGAGGGGATGTGAGGTTGTTTTCTCAGGAGAAGTGTTTGCTCTCTTCTCTCATCAAGATTTAACTGAAAATTAAAGTGGTCTCATTTATAATGTTCTGTAATCAGAAGTCAGATTTGAATATGAACCTAAAATTTCAACCAATTCACCAATCCCTATTTGGTTTTATAGCTCTATATTTTCTCTGTCAACCTTTCTCTGTCTCATTTGTGTCTCACTTTATTGCTTGCAAGGAATTTAAGAAGAATCCCCTGAGACAAAGTTGACAACTTAACATGCTTGACTACTCACTGAAGTCATCTGAGCAGCAAAAGATTTGAGCAATAAAACTTTTCTCTGTATAATCTGATGTTTTGCAACATGGAAGTGAACCCATTCCTTTGTCCCTGAAATATGTAAATGTTATCAGACTGAATTCATCTTCACAGTTATTGTTTTGGCTGCTGCAGCACGTCTGCGTGGCTCGAAAGCTTGAAAAATACGTTTCTGAAAACACATTTTTTGGATGTGGAAATGGGTTAGCATGTGGGCTGTTATGACTCAGTGTGTGTGTGTGTGTGTGTGTGTGTGTGATGTGCTTCACTGGTGGCATGCCAACCTCTGGCTGCTGTTGCCCGGTAACACTTTGCCACAGTTTTGCTCTCATTTCACCTTTTTACGGACTTTTTGTCTTTTTCTCTGTATATCTATTTTTTCCCCTTTCATCATTGCTTCTGGCGTATTATGTAATGTTGAAATGATAATAAAGGAATATTACTGTTTTATTGAGATTACTTGCCTGTCCTGATCTTTTCTCTATTTTTAATCAATAAACTCTAGAGTTTGTGTGTGGTTTTAGAAAATATTTATAAAAAATATTTCTCTAAAAATATTACTGCCTTTTTTTAAATTTGATGAGAAATATTTTGTATTGCAGCATATCTGAGCAAAGTTTGAGACATTATTGACATTACAGTCTCTTTAGAAACTGTAGAGCAATATCTATAATATAATATAGATAATATGGTCCAATTTTACCTGAGAAACTGATATATTAAGGAGATTTACTTATAGGACTTTTTTAAGTTTGTTTGAAAAAAAACTGTAAATGCCTGCATAAAATTATTATTTGTATGTTTGGATTATGATTTTTTTTTTACTTATTTTGAAGTCACAATTTAAATCTGAAGTTAGTATTTTTTATTCAAATGACATTGTTAAAACCTATCTGGTCTCATAGCATAAATTGGTGCACTTTTTTTACGAGCCGCAAAATACATACCAACAAGTACATATCCCTGCAGTTTCCAAAAGAAATGAACACTAGAGGCAGTAAAACTCAGACATCTTTTATTCCTATTCACACAAATGAATAAACTATCATTTTCACACAATTACTTGAAGAATATCATGTTATGATTTCAAAACAATATTAATATGCTGTCAATATTAAACTGATGCTTTTAAATGTTAGCATCACACATTTTCATAGACAGCAGGTTTCTTCAGTAGCTCACGGAGTACAAAGATGTACTTGAGAGACGAGACGAGACAGAGGTACATATTTTTAAGAGACCAGGTTGGTTGAAACATGTATGCTCATTGTAAAAAAAAAAAGTGTTGTTTCAACTGCTGTCTTAAAACTTTAAGTTTAATCAACTTAAAAATGTATAGTTATAGTAAGTGAAAGATTGGCTGCTTGACTCACTTAACTTACAGTGTTCTAAAAATATATATATTTTTAATTGTAAACACAGATTATTGGTTTGGAGTGAAAATGGTTTGAAAAGTAAATGCTACACAATCTGTAGACATTTTAGTCAGTGTGTGTTTAATGTGTAACATTTACTAAGATGCATATCTAAGTATGCCCACCCTAAAATCTTATCAAATATTAAGATATAGTCTTTAGATATGATTTGATCCTTCCTTTAGTGTTTGATTCCTCCTTCCTGTTTTGCTTAATTTGTCAATTAGAATCAACAGTAGAATATTTTTTTATCAATATTATTTTCAGGACTGTGTTTGTGGATATTTAAATGTATGGTGAGTCTGGTTTCTCATCCTCATGTTCCTCACAAAGTCAGGTGTTTCATCGTGAAAGTGTTATGCGTTCCAGCTTCACTTAGCATGTGTCATTGTACAATGGATGTTTTTATGTGATATGTAATATCCCTTATGGTTTTCTATGCCATTTACTCAGTTCTTTTCTCTGTCTCTCTGCAGCGGTGCCGTTTCCGCTGAGCCACAGGTTAAGCATGCGAGAGGTGTTTGACTGTGAGGGGAAACCGCGTGTGGACCTGCTGAAGGCTCACCTCACTAAAGAGGGCCGCGTGGAGGAGCCCGTCGCTCTGCGCATCATCAACGAGGGGGCCGCCATCCTCCGCCAGGAGAAGACCATGCTGGACATAGAGGCCCCCGTCACAGGTAACTGATACAGACATCTCTGACAAGAAAACAGAGACAAACTGAAACTTATGCTTGCCAAGGCTGCATTTATTTGATTAAAAACACAGTAACAGTTATATTATTACAATTGAAATGAACTTTTTTTGTATTTTAATATATATTTTAAAATGTATTACCGTGATAAAAAGCTGAATTGTCAGCATCAACTCAAGTCTTCACTGTTACATGATCCTTCAGAAATCATTGTAATATTCTGCTAATTCTCTTATTGGTGCTTAATTATTATAAAATGAAAATAATTTAGTGTTGAAACACAGTAATTGATTTTTAGCTGGATGGTTGAGATCCTATAAGCTGGTTTTTAGAATATGACAGATGATGTACGAGTTAACGACCAGCTATTATCCAGGTTTGGCTCCAAACCAGCTACTATGTTCTCAAACGTGTCTTAATCTGGGTTTTTACATCCTAACTGAGATGTAACCTCATAACTGACATATTTGGATCACTACATCGGCAGCAACTCAATGCATCACACAAATAGTTCTCCACACGGGAGACTCAACTCATAATTGATTTCAGGAAGCCTAGATTTTGATGTTAACATGTTGCTAAGCTTGCAACTTGATATTCTAATTACAATAAAAATACAGTACGCATGAGAACAGGGTGTAATACTAATATTTCTTTTTTCATTATTGAATTAAAATACACATTTTATTCATTACTAAAAATTTTAATATCTGCAATATTTAATGTAAAGTTTACACTAGCGTTCAGTTTGACTTAATTTAGCCATGTGTCAGATTATAAAGAGATACATACACAAATACATAAATATACTGTGACATGAATATAAAATTGTCACGATTGAGACTCGGGAAGGCGTACGGATCCATATGCAATCTTTTATTTAAAGACACACACCAAAGTGGAA
>JAUYWG010000048.1:6900283-6929800 GCA_034779775.1 Enteromius afrohamiltoni
AAAAAAAAAAGAAATAATAATAAAAATTATATATATATATATATATATATAATTTTTCTCTTACAATACAGTAATTATTTTGTGAGGAAAATGTAAATATATAAGTATATTTTTACATGAATACATGCATATATTTATTTAAAATACATTTTATATTTTTAAATGTCTATTTTACTTTTTGAACTTTTTTTCACATTACAGTAAGAAAATTGTGAGGAAATAAAATACACAAAGCAAAAAACTGCAAAATATGATTTGAAATATGATTTGAAATATGAACCAGACATGTGTATAAGTTTATCTCTTGATATAGATATATCATCATGTCAAGAAAACACTCTGTGACTGTATCCAATTTGTAGAAAAACCCTCTCATCTGTCTGACAGTATACATTCATTTGTGGTATGTGTGCTTGTGTGGGTTAGATTTCGCCCATGCGCAATTAGTGACTGCTCTTCTTTCCTCTCCCCCTTTCTCTCGTAGCCATCCGTGGCTTTTCTCCACAGCACAAGATCACCAGTTTCGAGGAGGCGAAGGGTCTGGACCGCATAAATGAGCGCATGCCACCACGCCGAGACGTGGTGAACAGCGTGGGGCTGTCGATGGGCAAGATGAACATGGCCGAATCCAACGGCACGGACGACAACAGCAATATCCAGTGATTCATCTCCACCTCCTCCTCCTCCTCCTATCCCTCGCTCGCCCCTGCTCCTCCTCCCATAATGCAATTCTCCCCTCATTTTCACTGCTACCCTGTATGTAGCAGATGGATTATGTGATATATTTAGACAGAACTCCCTGCTTGACGTTCAACGGCCTTGACGACAAACACGAGACGGGCCACGCGAAGATGATCATGCGTGAGAGTTGCATGATGGGATATGTCGTTTTATGGATATGGGGCTATGTAATGGAAATACGAACACGGAGTGCATTTCCTGTTCTTTTGTCTGAAGAGATGTTTATTTATGCGTGTTTGCACTTTGCGTGCGTGTCTGTGTGCGTGCGTGGGTGAAATAATTACTATACGATGACGATGAAGATGATGATGATGATGCTGATAAGTAGGTTTTCACAAACGTTTTTTTTTTCTTGGCCTGCCGTGAAACATAAAACACAAGGCTGACGCACTATTTATTCGAAAGCGTCGGAGCGTACGTTTGCGTTTGTACGTGTGCGAGAAGCTTGTAACCGTTTACTTTGACTCTTCTCTTGCAGTTCTATGTTTTGCTACTAGTAATCACTATATCTACGGAATAACTAATATTACACAGAATTACTTCACACTGGTTATCACGATTAATCCGCGGTTCGGAGTCGCCGTAACGCCCCTCACGCTGTGCTGCGTAAATCCGCCGTTGTCACGTCGTGCTGCGGTTGCTATGGCAGTCTGACACTTTCCCGCCTCCTCTGGTGCTCCGGAGCTCGGGACTGTGTGTGCATGTGTGTGTGTGAACGCGAGAAACAGGAGGGTGATTTGAGCCGAGGGATTGCGTCGGGCTGTTATGAGTGGTTTCAAACAGGTCCTTGTCTTGTGCTGGCGCACTAGACAGAACGGATTTCCAGCCACGCATAATTCATGGGAGTTTATTTTGTATATAAATGGCGTATATTTTTAAGGACCGTTTTGTTATCGCTTATTTTCATGTTATTTTATTTTGTATTCGAGCTATTTATTTATTTATTGTTCGTTGGGTTCTTTTTTGTTTGTTTACATTGCTGTACAGTTAATTAAGCTCCGATGAGGTGTTAAACCTTTTGCTTTTCTTTATCGATGTACAGAAGTTATCTAGTAGTGTGAAGGATCATATAATTCTGTGAAAAGACATCCGGGCTGCCAAAGCATGACTGCATGGTTATTTCAAATGTAAATCGAATATGGACACACCTTAACGTGTCACACATTTTTAAGGAGAAGTATATTCTGACCATTATTCTAAACAATATTCTGGTTACTTATGATTATTATGATTATTATTCTTAAGAGTTCTGCTGGTTTATTCCACTTTGCCTCATCCTTGTTTTGATTGCTCATTGTGCTTTAATTTATGAATAATGAAAACGTTCATGAGTTATTTGTGATTCTATATCTTGTAATTTTCTCTGGAGCTTCATTCTGAGCATCATGATTTCCTGACCTACAGTACGGACAGTGTGAGCATGCCCTATGGGACAAATCTCTTTTTTTACTCTTGAATAAAATATGCATGAACCTTTTGGATTTTTCTGATTTATTCAACTCGCATTACCAGCGTGTCTCACAAACAATAAACTACGAATCATCATGGACATCGGCATCAGCACATGCTGCATTAGTGAGTAAAAATCATGAAGATGTGACCAGGTCACATTGCATAAATCACATAAGCATGCAAATGCCTGTAAGATTTGTTATTATGTCTAAAAGGTTTTTGTTCATGCATATGCAGTTTTGATCAAACATACAATCTAAAACAGAAATATTGTGAAAAATATTACATTTAAAATAACTTATTTATCTCTCTCTCTATATATATATACATATAAATAAACTTAATAATGTTTCTTATGCGCATCAAGGCTGTGTTTATTTGATTAAAAAAAACAGGTTTTTTTTTATTATTACAACGTAACAGCGATTATCTATTTTAATATACATTCAAATATTTAATCCTGTTATGCAAAACTGAATTTTCTGCATAATCACTCCAGTCTTCAGTCAGTGCCAGGATATCCTTCAAAATTTATTCTAATGCGCTGAATTATTATCAGTGCTGCAAACTGCTGCTTAATTTTTTGGAACCTGTGACACTTTTTTAGGATTCTTTGATGAATAAGATGTTAAAAAGAAGAGCAATTATTTAAAATATTTTTAAATATTATTTAACAGTATATACTGCAGTTCAAAAGTTTGGGGTCAGCAAATTTTGATTCTTAAAGAAATTAAATATTTTATTTAGCAAGGATGTGTTAAGTTGATAAGAAGTGATAGAAAAGACTGAGATTGTTAAAAAAAATACGCCCTTTAGCCGTGATTTATTCATGATACAGTGCAGCCTCTTGTACCTTATTGCTTACACACACACACACACACACACACACATATATATATATATATATATACATATACAATAACATTTTATAAAAATATATAAAAGGTTATTTATTCCTGTGATGAATATCTGAATTTTCAGCATCATTACTGCAGTCTTCAATGTCACAGGCTCTGGACACTGGTTTTATATGACTCTCATTAAACAGTACATGAACTCATATCACAATATCTCTATTGTTAAAACTGCAGTCTGTAACTTTTCATGATTAAAAATGAGCCAAAATCAATATTTAAGCAAGTACATAACCAGCCAGTGTTCAAAACTATCGCCTTACTCTATGGGTATTTTGTAAGAAATATATTTCTTGTTTTAAAATTATAACCTAAATAATTGACTTCCAACAATGCCCATTGCGTATCTATTGGCTTACCTCTGACTCAAGATATGATTTAAGATGCCATATCAGTGGTCTGAATTCACAGTATGGTCACTTACAGGTTGTGGGTCAGAAGCGCCAGACTGTCCTTGCAGAGCTGCCTCACTTTATAGCCTCTGCACTGCCAGGTCCAGTCCTCCATAAATGCTCTGAGCATACTCTAATGTTTGTGTTGAACTGTTCTTGAACAGTTTTGCAAATACAACTTAACCACCGGTTTCTATTCTGTCCTCTTTTAAAAGCACAAACAAAGTAGTGCCACTTCCAAAACGCCACGCAGCGTCTCCTAAACATGGCGCCGCATACTAGAGCAATAGCCCCGCCTTCTTTCTTTGTGTAAACATTTGAGCGGTGCTATGAAAATAAACCCACACCATGACGTAGAAAAGTGTTAAAACGAGCTATTTTACAAGCGTGCGGACAAGTCATACGTTTTAAAAAGAATATCTCTTTAATATTAAAACTTTATTATTAAAGGTCTAAACCTACCAAAGACTAAGGAATACTTGAAATCGCGTTATATTACCCCTTTAAGACTGTCACCTGACGCCACCCACTGGTGCATAGATGTAACCTGCAAAACGAGTCACTGAGCGATCTCTGGGGTTGTGTCTAGAAGCTGTAACTAACACTGAATTTACTTTTTTGCCTGTTAGATTGTTTTATTAAAGTTTACACATAGCCCAGCCATAAACCTATCCCTTACAATAATGTACTAACAGTAATTGTTGTACACGTGAGATAAAAATGATGCTATACAATGCCAGCAGATTAATTTGTATACCATATCTTTAACCAAGCAGCAGGAAAATATCATTCACTGGAAGGACAACTGACCTTCTGCACAGTATCAGTTTCATAAATGTATCATATCTTTCTCCAGCTTACATTAAGCCTAAAACATTTGCAGGTTCCAGATTTTTAGCGTGGTCTTTTCTCTTACTCTTACTCTTATGGACCCCATTGTACCCTATCCACATGTAAATACGGGCTCTAAATATGTTAAATATTTTATACTGTTTTATACTTACATTTCTTTTTGAAGGCAATGTATATTTGTGAATCTTTTATTTTTTAAGATTAGCCTATAGCCTAATTGTAATGTGCATTAAAAACCCTTTGGAACAGAGAGCTCCAAACACGTCTAGACAAGGAGTTTTCAATTACTGAAAGTGAAAGTGAGAGGTCAGACAATGGGATGGGAGTGGTGTTAAAGCGAAGAGAGAACCAAACCAGTAAAGACAAAGAGCAAGCGAGAAAGTCAGATCAGAGGATTGTACGGAAGAGACAAGATAAACATCAAACTGGTCACAATCAAAGGTAAGCTTGAACAGGTATTATCATGTCTTATCATCAGCCTTCTTATAATTTTAAGTGTAAAGTAATTTTATTAGAGGACAATAAATCAAAAGCAGCATAATAGGTGAAAGAAAGCACAAGCATACGTTTAAACATTTTCTTTGATGGATATGGCTTTATAGTGAAAATATTTTAGTCAAGTGTATATGTTTAAATTTTGCAAATATATATATTAATAGGCTATTTAACGTCCCCTCTGGTCATCTAAGGACAAAGCTTTATTCATATTATTCAAGATAATATAATGACACAAGGCATGAATGAAAGATAGTTCACTGGTTGTGAGCACCGATAAAGCCGTTGTAATTTTGTTCGCTTTCATTTCTGTGGTTACAGTAGCTGGATATCGAAATTAAGCAGCAGGTGCTGAATATCTCTCACATAATTGCAGCATGTGTTTTCCCCTTCACTTGTGATTTGCGTGGTCTTCATATGAACGCAAAACGAAATCCAAACAAGCTCCATTAAATTATATCCAAATGACGATTTGGAAGTGTCCTTCTTCACTGTAATTTAGAACTTGTAACTTGTTAATCTGCAGTCATCTGTATGATGCACTGCACAGCTGTAATAAAACACTATGCAAAACAAGAACCAGTTCAGAATTGAAAGTAGAAGTAGAATTTCTCTGAAAGTTTGAAGTATGAAGCACAATAAAAATAAAATTGATTTAGAGTTTCCTTATATTTTTGGAATAAAATGGCCAATAGTCTTGTGAAGGATAATGTCCTAAAAAAAAAAAATAATAATAAACAATCACATTATATTCTAAGAACGTATAGGCTAATGAAGGAATTAGGGTTTAAATATGTTAATATTAGTGTTTGACGTGTACACTGTGAATGTTCAGATGTCTGGTGTGATGGGAGAGGATGGTCTGGTGCCCAGAGCGCGCAGCAGGCTGCCGGTGTTGTGTTCTGCTGGACTGGGGCTTCTCATGCTGCTGTTTGCGTGGCTGCTGGACACTGACATGTTCACTGAGAGAGCTGGAATGATCGCTTTTTGCATCACAGTAGAAAGAGTTATTCACAGTATGGGCTTGTTTGCAGAGGAGTGGCTCTTCCATTCAGAGCAAAGGTTAGAAAACAACTTGTATTTCCTAGTATGCAATTTAGTTGCAGAATTTGGTGAAATATTGTCTTTCCTCTTAGTGGGTAAATTTTCATGGATGTTAAAAACCCATCAGGGAATCATATGCCCAATAACCATGTTGGATGAAAGTTTTAAAAAATGTATTGATTTAATATGAAATATGCTTTTTTCTAGGTATCATGGCAGAGTAAATGAAGTCATCCAGGCTTGCTTTAAGTGGCATGTAGTATTAGGAATGTGTGCAATATTCCTCATGTTAAAATTGGGAGGAGTTTCATTCTCTGGAGAACAGTGGAGCACCATAGTCCTCATGTGCCCTGTTTACCTGTTACTCAGAAGCGTGGGGTTACTGGTAAGACTCACTCATCACTTGCCAGGAGAGCAAAGTCTATATCAAATGATTATATTAATAATATTCAGTACATACTTGTTCAGCTGGTTCAGTTCATGCTCACCAACTGAAAATGTGAGCGCTAATGATGATTTATAGAACTAATAATGATGATAATAATGCTAGTTGTTGGTAATGAGGCACATCACTTTACATTTGCAGTGGTTTTCAGAGTCTATAATTAGAGCGTCTTCAAAAATATTAATTAGAGGATCTTCAAAAATGTCAGAATGTCACATTCAAAAAGCACAGTGTAGAAGGTAAAAGACATTTAAACTTGATTTGAAAAGCAACACAGGAAAAATAGAACGCACCCAGTACTCATTTAACAAGGTCACTGACAGAAAAACATTCAAAGTACACTGTATGCAGCAGATTACGATAAACATAAAGGTTCTGTATAATCCCAGCTGCTTTACATTTGCTTTCACAGATGGGACTTATCAGGACACCTGATTATGATATTTAATACTGATATTAATAGCTCAGAATACCCCTGCGGTTTTCTGATTGCAGTTTCTCTCTTCAGCTCGGGTTTCCAAACCACATCTCTTTTTTTATATAAATTACTATTAGTATTGAATATTACACAATGTTACCCTTAACTTCATTGCTTGTTCTTAACTTCAGGATTGCAGCGGAAGCTACAATTCCCATTCCAGCCATACATTGATCTCCATAAATAAACATCATAAATAAAGTATTTTTAAGAGTTTAAAATAATTAAACAAGTAATATTAAAATGGTATATTTTGCAGGACCCTGCACCGGTTGAGATCTCAGAAATCTGTGAAATGAAGAAGATGAATGTGGCGCATGGTTTGGCCTGGTCTTTCTATATTGGCTACCTCAAATTTGTCCTTCCAGGTACATTCGTTTGCGCTTTGCATGTGAGACCGTATTTGGTGAGGCCTCTAGGGGGCAGTAAAGACACACGATTTACTAAAAAGGCTGCTAACTAAATAGTTGTGTGTATTAATCGTGTCGTAGTTTTCATTTAGACTCATTAAAAAAAATTAATCAAAAGGAAAGATGCAGTTATTCATGTGAGATTTATAAAGTTATCATAAAGCAGTTGGCTGCTTAGACCTTAGTGAGGGTAGCGCCTGTTTTATTTTTGACTGGAATGAAAATGGCTGTGAGGGAAAGAAGTACTGTAAATTCAATATGGTTAATTAACAACAAATTTAGACGATGTCTCTAAAAACACATCGTTGTTTTTAAAGTGTGAAAATTACATGATCGTTTTTTTAATACAGTGTGTGCCACTAAATAGACTTATGAAAAGTCTTGTTTTCATGCACGTTAGATTCAAACCTAAGTAGCTTAAGCAATAAAATGTGCTAGAAATGCCAAGGTGAAAGCAATACAAGTAATGCCAAGTTAATGTTGTGTATGCAAAACTAAGGAATAGTTTAGCATGAGGCTGATGATACACAGGGAAATGTTTTGAGCAAAGTGGCTGTCAACGGGCAACCAGGTGAAACGCAGGGCCCACGACTGATCTAAAGTATCCAGATAAAAAATGTTACCCATTCTTAATGCTAAAAGGCCTATTTTTCATCACTAGCATTAGCATGACTAGCATTATGCAGTTCTAAATGTGGTTAATCGAGTATGACTTTTTTTTTTGTGTAACATCATGGGAGATATCTGCAGAAAGTGCATAAATAATAACTAAAAACATTGTTTTTTTTAAAGTTTCGCATACAGAATGTTATCAAAATGATCCCCTTTTAAACTTGTCAGCGAAAACTAAAAATGGTACATATAGTTGTCAGGTACATGCATGTATGCTTTTTAAGGATTTGGGATCATGCAAAGTTATTGAATGGTTTCAGAAGATTCTAAATCTGTTGCACAATACTAATTTAACTAAATTTATGGTGGATTTGGGGCATGGTATCTCTGATCACATTATCCTTTCATATGGACGTGTGCACATTCAACATAATTTTAAAGTCATGTTTCAAATGTGTGATTAAATGATGACCCATGCTGAAAAATATCTGATTATATGAAAGATTCTGCTCACTCTCTATTTCCACGTTTGCGTTCTTTCATCTGCAGACTTACAGAACAAGGTGAGCCAGTATTCCTCCACCAGAGGTAAACTGAGCTCTCCACGTCTGCACATCCTTCTGCCCCTCAACGCCAGAGTTCCAACCAAACCTGAAGAGGAGGACACAAATGTGATCTTCCACGAAAACCTTCCAGAACTGGAACGAGACACTGCAGGGGTGCGCAAACGTAGCTACAAGAACAGTGTCTACAAGATCACCCAGGACAAAGAGGTGGGCTAATGCTGATCACTGAAGGTCTTTGATAATGGAAATGATCAAGAACTTTTTAAAAGTAATTACTGCATAGATATAATATACAGAGCATTTAAGCTAGCACCAATGTGCCCATTGCATTGAAGGTGCATTGAAATAGCAGAGATAGTGGAGTAGGAAAGATAATATGCAAATTTGGATGCAGCAAACAGCAAATGTTGTGGTCTATATTTCTGGAGGTCCTGGACATCTTGTTTAGACACATGGCATCATAGATTCCATCAAATACCAACAGATAAAAATCAATAATTCACTGACTCTGTTAGAAATCTTATAATGGGCCATGGTTGAGTCTTCCATTGGGACAATAATCCAAAACAAACATCAAAATAAACACAAAAATTAGTCACTGAGCACAAAATAAAGCTTTGGCCATGGCTGTCCCAACAAACTTTTGACTGTTCAAAGAGCATCTCCTTGTGGCTAAAAGCTGCAGTGGCACTGAAAATAAATCCTTTCCTTCTCTTTGTGTTCTTGTAGACTTTTAGCTGTGTTCTGGAATACGCCACACCACTGATGACACTGTATCAGATGTCCCATGAGAGCAGTGCAGGTTTTGGAGAAAAAGAACGAAAACAGCAGGTCCTGTTGTTCTACAGAACTCTCAGCCAAATTCTGGAAGATTCTCTAGAGTGCCGGAACCGTTACCGGCTCATTCTGCTTAACGGTCAGAATTTAATTCCAATTAGAGTCGAAGTAGACTTTAAAATCTTATCTTGGTATAATTCTTCAGTTTTCTCCTACAGTTGCTCATCTCTAATGCTGAATTTATACATCTGTTTTTCAGATGAGCACACAGGTGACCCTCATTACCTCTCCAGAAAGATCATCCAGCACCTCAAACAGCAGGACGGAGAGATTCACATGGATCCCATCCAAGAACTACCAAATGAAGTCCATCCTGTTCCAGAAGAGGGTCCGATTGGGAATTTAAATGGTGCACAACATGCTGCTTATCAAGAAGACCCAATGAGCAATGACCCCACACTCATGTTCAGTCACCCTCAGTCATTAAGATCTGAACCAGAGGAGACCACTGATTATTTTATCCTACCTAATGCAAAGAGATGAGAATGAATCATGCAGTGCTCTGCATGAGTTTTTGGTTGCTTGTGTTCAGTCTTAGAATTATTTAATAGACCTTGATGCAATAATAATATTTAGGAATTTAATTAAATCTGCTGCTCTTTAGCACCCTCATTTTCTCTGTGTATTTCCTCTCTATGGTGTAAATGTGGACAGTTTTGAGAGAATTATCCAGAATTAGCACCCACATAAAGGCTCATGATACATGCACACTTTCAGTGTTATTTTAGAATCATTTTTATTATAGCATATGTACATTATTATTTAAGTATCATTGGTATTATTTTATACTATGGTTTTTGTTAATGCTGTAATTTAAAATGTTGTGTGTTTAATTTTATTTTTAGTTAAGGTTTTAGTATTTTTGTTGTATGTTTGGTATTTTTTATTTATCTTTTTAAAGATGTCTCTCTTTTTCTCGCTCTTTGTATATATATATAAATATATATATAGCCTAGTAGTTTATTTAGTTTTAGTTATTTTAGTCATTTAAGTTAAACTAAATGAAAATAAAAATACAATAATTATTGTGCAAAAGTACAATAATTTATTCTATTTTAGTTTATTTAAAGTAAGGAATATGTTTTTTTGGTACTAATAATAAATAGCATATTTTATTTACACATTTTGATATTACATTATATAGGGTTCTTTTATACAATAATCAGAGCTATTTGCATTTTTGAATGTGAATAAGATAACGCTACAAAAACATGCATACAAAAACAAATAGGACTTATACTTAAAGATGTTTTAAGGACTTCTTGGTAAATGCTGGTGAAAAATTCCTTGCATCTTCCAGTGAAATTATCTCTCCTCAGACTGACTTGTTTTACTTTTCAGGTCGTGCGGCAGAACAATTACACTGAATGAGAAAAACAAGTCATGATGACACAATGAGGTGATGCGTAACACTGGAAACAGTCATTTAAGCTGAATCACTAAACTGCTAGTTTACCGTAAAAATACAGTAACAATGTTTTATGGTTTTAAGTTAAATTTACAGTTCCATACTGTAATTTCATTAACTGATATATTTTTTATATATCAACCTATTAAATTACTCAAATCTGTTTTGTAGCTTTGAAACACACACACAATTAACACCAAAAGCAGCTGATGATGAGAAGGTCACATGATAAACCAAAGCCCATCACAAGCAGCATTTAAATATGAACATTTATAGAAGGTGATCAGTGTCATTCACACAAACACTAAACAGCAACATGGTGAGACTCATTAAATATGCAATAAACATTCATTAAACAACATTACATGTTATACACAACCCTAATAAACATAACTGATAAGAAAAAGCTAAGAAGTTCAAAGAAAAAATATATACAGTACATATATTCAATATATATATATATATATATATATATATATTTAAAAAATATTAACATTTAATATATAAACATAAAATGTTTTTTTATATATGCAGTGTTTGTATTTATATATACATAATGAATATACACATTATTTACATTATGTAAACAAAACTTTAATTTATACTATATTATTTATGGTGTAAAATTGTTTGTAATCATGTAATCACATTTGAGCTTTTTTATTCATTCAGTATATTAATTATTATTTTATTTACGATTTATTTTTCCTTAATCATTTATTAATTCATTAACATTTCTTTATTTTGGATGTAGTTCTTCCAATTAATATCAGTCCACGAATATTTAGCAGACAGTTCTGGAAATATTAGAGCAAAGTTTGATGCTTTGGTTTAAAAACAACAACAACAACTTACTGTATGGACAAAGAAAGAAATGAATCCTAATCTTAATTAATTAGGAAATTATATTATATTTTAATTAATCATATTATTATTTTATATATGCAAAAATAATTGTACAGTGTTTAGACTGAGGTTTTTCCTACAAAGTGATCCATATACGCAGCTGATTGAAAGAACATGTCCGTCAGGTTTTGATTTGACAGTGATGGTTGAACTGTCACAGGTTTCACTATCATCTGTGATCAAAATCAACAAAGACTAGAGTCACGAGGAGCTGTGAACTGGAAAGAAGGAAAAACTACAAATATTTCAAAGCAGTCTAATGTAAGGTCATATGAATGTATGAACAGCTGATTCAGTGAAGATACACACCCATTTTCTGGATGTTTCATTATGAAAGCACTCTATGGTCAAAGGTTTCCAAACAGTTTAAACATCCTTCCTCGTTCACCCTCTCAGTAAAACATATACGAGATCTGTGGTTTATTTATTCTCATTTACATAACTTCTGGAAGGTGCTTCTACAGAAGTCTCTTCTTCCTTGTTGTAATATCTGCATGCTTGAGTGGGGTAATGTGGCTTCACAGCGTGACGTTTAGTTAATGACAGAGAACAAAGGTGAGGTCACAAGAAAAAGTCCCTCATCGTGACTCAGAGACAAGACAGACGGCAAACAGACAGCGATGTCAGTAACCCCGTGAAATAGTCTCTAGATCGTGCAGCAGATCAGACAGACTTAAGTCACAGATATGCTTTCTTTTAAGGTTTATATTGTATAATTCAATTCATTAAGACATTTCTGTGTGAAAACTGTCAGAAAAAGAAACTTAATGTTAAAGCTGTAAATAAAATCTTAACAGGAAGTAAACAGGTTCTGTTGGTTTATTAAATCAATGTAAATTGTAATAAAAGTGTAAACATGTTTCTTGGGCCATACACATTTCATAGAGAAGGCTGCTGAACTGGATTTTACTGACCAGGTGTTTGTCTTTCTGGTCATGTGAGTCTCACCTGTGAATAATCACACCACATCTCACACGTCGAAATCATTTTCTAGAAATCACATTCTTAGTACAACACATACTTGTCCTCTGCATCAGCATTAATTTGCATGTGTGATGTCAATTTGAATCACCTTTCACAAAAATTAATACATATAATTTTCTGTTTATTTACTGACCTTTACATTAAATGTAATATTCCCATAATTGTCTGTATAGGCTAGTATTTAAGGTTATGTAAAATAAGTAAATACATACATAAATATGCAAGGAAGCAATGCATGACTAGTTAATTTGGGAAAAAAGGTCAAAGTAGATTAAAAACTGTGAAAAAATAAAAAGTTAAAAAATGAATAACATATATATATATATATATGTGTGTGTGTGTGTGCGTAAAATTCCCATAGAGGGCATGAAAGTATTAAGGATATTATTTGAGAAACATGCAAACAAATGAATAATTTAATGAATTAATCAATAAATATTGCAGGACTACTTAAAGTTAATTTCAAAAACGTTAAAAGTTAAATAAAAATTGTGGCCTAAATTAAATAATATTGCTATAATAGATTATCGTAATTCGTAAAATTACGTAAAAAATCGTTTACGTAAAATCTAATCCAAAAAGTGAATGTCTATATTAATTCGTCAGCTACTGTTTGTTCAGTAAATAGAAACGCAAGAAGCCGGTTCGATTGCATGCGCTCGCAGCCGGCGTCTGGTCTGACTTCACCTCTCTCGGGTTTGCGTAATGTAGCCCATCCCACAAACTTCAGCTGATGCAACGCTTACAGCGCTACATAAAACCGGCGGCCGCGGGAGAGCGACACATTCAACCTCTCGCATTCATGGAAGGAACACAGAAACACTCATTGGAAGAGTTGGGCGAGCTGTCGGGGAAATACTCGGAGGAAATCACGTTAAAATGGTCTATACACAAGCCCTCGTGTTTGGGATGTCCGTCAGGAGCGAGCAGGAAAACCTAGCCGAGGACCTGAGCTTTCTACATCACTTCAGATCCGACAGAGACGGTGTCAAACACTGCGGCAGACTCATGAAAGCACACAGCTCATCGAGTAAGTATCCTATTTCAGTCGAAATCATCTGTTGTAAGAGAAACCGGGGCAAGTTGTCACAGTCAGGCGAAATCTTTTAGTAAAAAAAGTCAGTTGAGTTTTGGTTTTGCATGTTGGTTTGAAATAACCAAGCTAAGCTCGCAAATGTTAAATTAAACGCATGAAAGTTCAATGAGCTCTGATGTGAGGTTAAGTCACGTGTTTTTCGTAGGTCTATAATTTCATTTATTTTATATACTCCATTGTGACAACCCCTTACAGTGTATTACACCTTTTTATATGTCCAAAACGTCAAAAAGATCAGACGCATGACTGTTTATGAGCAGGGATGCACATTGGTCCAATTTTCTAAAATTGCAACACATTAGCTCAGCCCACTAAAGTCCATGGCAGCTTAGACCAGCTGATGACACACTATCAGAGGCTGACGGTGTTAGTTTCTTCATCCTAATCTAATGAGCCACTGGTCACTATCAAACTGCTGAGGCGTAAAGTTCCTGTCCGGTCAGCTGAGCCTGACGTGTTCCTCCTATTTACTCATTCACAGGTCTGGGGTCTGAGTGCAGTTTGGAAGAGGAAGAAGGAGAAGACGTATGTCTTCAATTCGACCTGGCCAAACGCATCGAGAAGTGCCTCTATGAGGCCAAAGGAGCCAGTCTGAGCTGCCAGGAGCTGCGTCTGCCCAGGCGCATGACCACTCGCATCGCCCGAGACATCCTGCGCTCATCCACAAATGAGCCGTGCGGGATACGAGGTGCGCTGATCCACATGTTCATGGAAAGCAAGGGCACACTACTGAAACTAGGCACCGTTATTCCCGATCAGAGTCTCACGCCTACTTTTGAGGTCTCGGTGGTCCTACAGCCTGATCTGGGTAGATGGCCTCCGCTGAAGATCCTGTTCGGAAGTGGGAAGGTCTTGAGCCTCAGACGGGAATATCGACTGGTCAAGCGGAAGCTCTACTCGTCTGCCACTCCTACTGTACTTGAGTTTTATTAAAAGTTTGGTATTAAGAGGAAAAAGGAGAAGACAATGCCTGAGGTCTTAGAGGACAGCTTCAGGAAAAGCTCATTTTGCACATTATTATAATATCTGCATTATGTTTGCTTAAAATATCATATATATACATACAAATTGTTATAACATACAACCTCACGGTTCTGCACTGTCAAATGTTTGGGCTCAGTAAGATTTACACAAGTCTCTATGCTCACCAATATTGTTTCATTAGATTAAAATGATATTATTTAACACTGTTGTAGACTTTACCATATCTTGTGGCTTGTGAACACTACTGTCAGGTGACATGGCACGTGAGATCAGATCATCTTTGTATGACAATGACGGGTGTGTTGAGACAGCAGAATGTTCAGTTTCAGTTCTCCACTATTGTATAGGATGGTTCACATGGTGTATGAATCGCACCACTGGTACATGTTGACGTCATTAATGGATATGTAGTGTTTTTGTACAGGACAAGCTGGTATTGTCCTCCCAGTCAAGACTTTGTACTAAAATGTTATTGCTTGAAAGCACAAGTTGAATAAATTATTGCTAAAACTTCAACTTGTAATTGCTGACTCCTGTTTTATTAAAACGTTTCACAACACAATATACAAAAACACTGTACACAAAGACCCTGTACAAAACTATATGTTCTTTCTAAACACAAATTAAGTCTGACTTAAAGAACAAAACAAACTCAACGTAGTACAGTAGGCCTTGTAACTGTAAACCGAAGCATCCATAAATCAAGTTAAAGTACTTCAGATCCATCTTCATTACTATAGAAGAAAGAAGCTAAATTGTATTGCTCCTTCCTCCGTCGTTCAGCGTTCCACATCATCTCAAACTGATAAGGCGATAGTAATCTTTGTTTTAAACAATGGCTTGTAGGTTTCATTCTTAGCTCTAGAAAACGACATTCTGATTTCTAACCGTCCAGTGGTCATGACGGTGATACATTCAGCTTTTTTTATTATTTAAAGGTCAGTGATGAATGCTAAATTTGACATCAACACTCGTAAAAATAAAGGTGCTTAAAAAGGTTCTTCACAGCGATGCTACAGAAGAAAATATTTTGGTTCAACAAAGAACCATTCAGTCAAAGGTTCTTTAAAGAACCACCTCTTTCTTACCTTTTTATATTTTGAAGAACCTTCAGATTTCAAAGGCTCTTTAAGGAACCATTAAAAGCATAGTGAAGCACCTTTATTTTTAACAGTGAAAGAAACTCCTCTAAATGCAAAAACACAAGGTCAGTTTGTCCTGTCCTGTGAGTCTTTTTACTAGAGCACACTTGACAAGTTTTTCAAGTCTAGGACTGAAGGGTTTCTGTGAAAGACAGTCAAGCCCTTAAAAATTCCCTTCTTTCTGTGTCCTTCTGTAATTAGACTGTTGAATTGCTGTGTCAAGCCACCAAGGCATTGAGTAACTAAACTTAGCCAGAATGTCTTAACAAAAGAGGGAAATAAACTATTTGAACTTCCGTAACAGCTGCAGTGTGACATCTCAATTCACTTTTTCATCTTCATATCAGCCTCAATGGCACTGCGGCGCCCTCTTGTGCCTCCATCCTGGAAGAGCAGAGAAGCAGGCCAGCCATGAGAAAATGTAAACAGCCTGTCATTCACTGCCCTAACACACCAGACCATTAGTGTGAGAAACTAACTACTTTGACCTGAGAACAGGAAGCGTGTGTGTGTGTGTGTTTCTAGAACAAGCTCTTTATATTAAAGAGGCAGCAATTTACAACTGAAGGGTATTGAAGGATATGCCTAAAGGCTAAAAAAACAGAATAGCGACACAACAGAAAAAAAAAAACAAAACATAAAAATGAAGTGCAAGTAAACGTGTTAATGGTCAAAAAGTGCTTAAGACATGTTGTATCAGTTTTGGGAGATTTAAAAACTCAAACCAAACCATTTAAAAGGAAAGTTCTCCCTTCACCATCATGTAAATATATAATGATTTTTTTTTTAAACATCTCTTATGCTCACCAATGTTCCCTTTGATTACCAATGCAACCTGAATTCTGGGAATTTGAATAAGACTTTCAAATCACATGAGCCAATATTTTATTCACAATAGAACACAGGGAACATAAATGTTTAAAAGGAGAAATGTTACACTTTTATCCACAAAATGAGCTCAATTCAAATTTGATGCCTGCCAGGGGTCTCAAAAAAGTTGGCAAAGGGGCAAAAAAAAAAAAAAAAAATACAAAAAAAAGAAACAAGAAACTTTGAAAGAATTCCGCTGGGAGAACATCTAGCAACTAATTAAGTTTAATGACATCAGGTCTGTAACAAAATTGGCTATAAAAGCCATTAGAGAGGCAGGGTCTCTCAGAAGCAAAGATTGGCAATCTGTGAATAAGTGTATATAAACGATTGTGGAATACTAAAATTGAAATTAGCTAATTTTGTGCATAAAATTGTCAAAATGTTTATTTGTCATATCTATCTTCGACTGCAAATAAAATATTGGCTCAAGTAATTTTAAATTCTTTTAGTTTAATTTTATTTAAAAAAAAAAAAAAAACACCATCCTAACATTTCCAAAATCGGGTTGTATTATTACAAGTATTATTACATAATAATTAAATATTAATATTAATAATAAAAAAAAAGTAAATATCCATTTTATATTTGAATGCATTTAAAAATAGAATTTATTCCTCTGATGGAAAGCTGAATTTTCAGCATCATTACTCCAGTCTTCAGTGTCACATGATTCTTCAGAAATCATTGTAAGGTCGATTTTCTGCTCATAAAACTTTTTTTTTATTAAATGATCTTTAGCACCCGAGCCTATGTTTCTATGTTGCAATAGCATAAAACTCTCCTCGTATTTTAATAAAAATAAAGCTAATTTTGCTACTGTTTAAAACACAGAAGGGTTCAGTTTGAGCAGATGCTTTTACAATCACGTCAGTGCATTTCCCCACTACATTCATGATGTGGCTTGCTCATTTTCACAATCTCAACCATATTCTCAAAACTATCATTTTCAATTACTTCAAAAATCAATATTGTGATTGCTGGCAGCTTATTCACCACATCCACCATCAAATGATCAAGACACTTATATTTAACTGCTTACAGTAATTGCTCTGCTGTAAAAACCATTCATGCAATTCAGTTTGAATACTGCTGATTATATTCCTTTGTTTTATGAGGTAATTATGAGGGAAACATCACGCCATCACTGTTTATCAATGTGATTTTTACGAACTTATTGAGTCGTCAAATATTTAATTATTGTTGTGCAGAAAAAGAAATATACTTACAAAGCAACCATATACACTTTTTTTTTCTTTTTTACAAAAAAAATTAACTATAAAACATTTTTCTCTTGTTATATTGTTTATAGTGAATATATTGCGGAATACCGAGTTAAAAAACAAGGAAGGAGAGGGCAGTGAATTGCATCTTGGGTCACTAAAGACCTGAGATATGCATTTAAGGGTTAACAGAATTTCAAAACAAAAGCAAAAAAACAATAAATGTCCTGCCTGTCAATTTCAATCAATTTATCACATCCTTGGTAAAATAAACCTTGCTGGAAAATAGATTAGGATTTAATAACAAGCATCTATTCACAACCTTTGAACATACCAACCTGGACGCAAGCGAGCGATCAGCTCTAACCAATCAGAGAATCCGAGTATAAATGTGTGTGATTGTGTTTGGTAAAAGGGGACAGGAAATATCTTGTGATCTTGAGCCTGGATACTTACAAAGAGAGAGAGAAGGAAAGCAGGAGAGGCCATGGAGAGGCTGTCCTGTAGAAGGACAAACAGCACAGTGAGAAAAAGAGAGTTCACTATTTAAAACCTATTCTAGACCCAGCCAGAGTGACAGACAACAGAGCAAAAGCAGGTGATATGGGAGCAATCAGCAGGTTTACTAATCTAAAACCCTGATCACGAGATGGAAAACATCAGAGACATGCGCAAAGATACTAGAATGACCAGATGTTTTATGAGCCATATCCCTTGATGGACTTACATTCACTTTACTCATTAAATAGTCTTCAGTTTGGTTTCTTTAAATAAACCTGTCAAGCAGTGATCTGATATAGCCTCAGTGACAAAAGTTGATGGGATATCTGTTATCTTATCTGAGAGATAAGATAAAAATATCTGTTGTGCATATGCAAATGCTTATTTTATTGTTCTGATAATAATATCTGCAAATAAGTGATTTAATTGTTGTCTAATTACTTATAAAACATGCCTACTCGTTATATAAATCAATAATTTTCATTTACAAATTTAGCAGCCTCGCTTTTCTTTGATCTGGCAAACCACATCTTACAATGACTTGAGGCTAACAAAACATTTGCTTTCCACTGGATGTTTTCCTGGATAGTTGTGAACTCTGATTTCTTGCATATAGAACATGGAAGGATAGAGCAGATTTCTATTAACGTCATCTGGTCACCCTAGAAGCGTCTCTATATACAGACACACAGCTGAGGAGGAAGAAGAAGAGGATGAAGTGGAGACTGCAGCTACTGAAGGGAGGATTTGAGGGGTTGATGAGTAAAAGGGATGTGTGTATGTGTATTAGTTGGATGAAGACATGAGGTGTTCATGTATGTGTGAGTGTGTTGTAACCGTTTTCATGATGACCGCAGCACTCCAACATAAACTCAAATAGATGATGATGAAATGAGTGTCCAGTCATTTGAATGACCTCAATCACGCTGCAAACAGCTCAGTGTGAAAGCATCACTGAGACTGAAACCATGCAAACAGAAATTCATTTCAATAAAAACAAAAAAACAAAAAAACATTTAACTTTGGTCTGGTGTGTTAAAAGTAAAAATGGCACACAGAATCAACAAAAGAAAACATCAAGTGGCTGTTTGACCCAACCCTTGCACCACATACATTATTTTCCATGCTTACAAACAACATTTCTATTTTGTATATAATCAAATATTACACTACAGTTCAAAAGTTTGGGGACAGTAAGATTTTTTTTAATTATTATTAAATTAATACTTTTATTCAGGAAAACATAAATAAATAAAATATATTTATAATGCTGCAAAAGTTTGAAATCCTGGTTCAAATAAATGCTGTTTGAAATCTGCTCTTTAAATAACTTTCAAAAAAAAAAATATTAAGCAAATGTTATTAACATGGATAATAAAAATGAGCAGCAAATCATCATATTACAATTACTTCTGAAGGATCACGTGACACTGAAGACTGGAGTAACGATGCTAAAAATCATTCATCTTTGCATCACAGGAATAAATTACATTTTAAAATATATTTAAAAATCTCACAATACTGTAATTGCATTTTTGATATAACAAATGCAGCCTTGGTAAGCTCAAGACACTTCATTTAAAAGCAAAAAAAATCTTACTGACCTAAACTTTTGAACAATACTGTGTGTATGAGCAAACAGACAGGTATTCTCCCATATTTCTGAAAATGAAAATGTATAACCATACTCGCAATACAATCATTTAAATAATAACTAGGCCACAAATATGGCGCCTTGTGGAAACCTGGAAGAGAAACCCGAGCGTTAGACTGTGTTTGTGCATGGGTTAGTACAGAAGTCCTCTCACCTGAAGTGCCCTTGATTCTCACCTGTGAGTGTGTGTTTGTGTGTGTACAGCACTGACCTTCTCATTAGTGTCTTGTTTGGAGTTGTTCCTTTTCCTTCTGGCTGGTGGTTCTGGCTCTAAATGAGGGTCTTTGTGTGCAGGACTCAGGGTCTACATACGAGACTGTGTGTTAGTGCAAGTAACGCTAGCCTTACTGTCAGGGACTTCAGTAGTTCATGTGTGTGTGTGTGAGTGTGTATAAGGGACACAACCTCTTTCATTTGGGTCCTATTAGAAGGGGGTTTCATCTAAGCTAAATTGCATTTGGATCAATCTCACACAAACATGTTCGGCCCCATTTTTGCCCGAAAGTAAAAGGTACAATGCATTCAGAAAAATTCTAAAACTTTTTTGTGTGTTGTAGATTTAGAGTGTTTTATATTATTATTTTTTCCGCATACATTTACACTCCATAATCTATAAAGCTGCCTTTTTTTACATACTATTGCAGCTGCATGTGATATTTTCATTTTTTTTTATTTTAAATCTTTTCTCACCAGAGAAAAAAAAACACAGAAAAAATTCTGTTTTTAGAGGGGAAAGAGGTAATAGACGTGTAAAAAAAAAACAAGTCTGGTTTGTACTTTGTCATTATTGGCTATGGATTGTAGATTGCTGTAAAATGATGTCTGGGCAAAAAAAGGTGAAGGGGTCTGAATACTTTCTACATGCATTTCATTTTATATTTGCCATAAAGAAACAGAACTGTTTCCATTAACAGTTAAACATCAGATTATTTATGCTTTAATTTTGGGGTGAAATTTGAACAAGTTTTAGTGAGATTCACCATACAAGGTTTGCATTTCTGAGTTCGTACAGAAAGCATTTGGACAGTAACACTTTTCCTGCATTTCAGCATTTCTGGATTTTAAATAAAACTTGGTTCAGGGAACAAATTGAAATGACAATTTGAGTGCAGCCATGCCATTAATAGCTAGAAAATCAATTTGCACAGATTACCTGTGAGTATTACAACAACGTCATGTGCAGTTCCCGGTCACAAATCCATTTTGTGTGTATTGACAGCCACTAAGTCTGCAGGCTAAATACATTACGGGTTATATTTCTTGATGATACTTCAGTTCTCGTTCAGTCTCAGATGGACTGAAATCAGGTCAGTTTGCAGGTACTGGCTGTTTGGTGCCATGCCAGCCGACAGTTAGAGGCAAATGGCTTTAAAATGATGTTTTCAGGACACTTTTGAATTAACGCTGCTTTAACAGAGACAGAAATAAGAGCCAATCCCACAGTCATTCTCACAGATAAAGCTTCACGCTTTTTTTTACATTCCTTTCTATGACTCTGAGCTCGCTCTTCCTAAACTGTCCGCAATATTTCACTTCAGATGTCCACAGACTGTTTGATGTACTTTGATGTTCTGTTCTTGAGACGTTTGAAGCTTCAAGCCTGCTCTCTCAGCCTATATCCTGGAAAAGGATCAAGCATCTTGATTTGTTCTAAAGATGCCATTTTTTGTATAACTGCACATCCTCTCTCTCAACATTCCAGTGATGTTATTGTTAACTCAATTTTAAATGATTAAAACCCCTTTTAGAAAACTGAAATAAAGATGAAATGAAATATAAGTATTAGATTAAAACGTTTCTGACTTCCTGCTTCTTTGAGCTCTCTGTTGTCTCGCTGAATATATTGTCTGTTGAAAAAGTCACTGGCCAAATAATAAGCAACGAAAGCACTGTGTGATTATGTCTCCTTATAGTGTCACTGTATATATGTGTGTGTGTGTGTATGACATTCCTCCAACCTTCTCCACAGCATCTTGTTTCCACTTGTGGCATTGGTGTGTGTCGCTATGAATGTGTATCTCTAACCTTCTCGTTGGGGTCCTGTTTGCGGTTGGCCTCCCGTCCTCGAAGGCTCTTGGTGCTGATGCCTGATTCTGATGTTTGCATGATCAGCTGAGTGGCCAGGAACTGCTGGATCTGTTCCAAAACATCCCTCTGCATCTCTAGGGCCATGTGGTAGACATCATGATCTGAGCTGTTGTACATTACAGCGTTTTGGAACATCAGCATGATGTCACGCTGGAACTCTGCCGTCGTGCGGATCTGTCCAGATTCGATGTTCTTCTTAATGGCTGATAGGTCCATCGGTCTGAAGAGGTGGAGATTTCAGGAAGGACAAAAACATAATTAGCCTACAGAAAAACTGATAACACTTAACAATAAGGTTCTTTAGTTGAAATTTGTTAATACATTAACATAAACTAACAATTTGCACTCTCAACTTAACAGCACCCATTCGCTTCAGAGGATCTACTGGTGAGCAAGTGATGTACTGTAAACTTCTGATGAAGGAACAAATTCATCTACATCTTGGATGGTCTGAGGGTGAGTACATTTTCAGCTATTCGAACAAAACTAGAAGATGTTAAAATTAACATTAAGTATGGTAAAAAAAATCATTTAGAAATATTTTTCAATGTTAGTTGTCAAATCTTTATTTTAAACCTTTCTGGATAGCGTTGCCTTTCATTTTAGTTTGTCTGGACTATGTTTTCGTGGTTAAATTAAATTTTAGCATTTTAATGAACAAAAAGCATGTCTATTTAATTTTTTTTTTTTTTTTTTTTTAAATCTAATAACAAAATGTTTACAGTCCCATAAAACTTTTATTCCTCCCACATTCCATGTTTGCTGTTTTAGTTTTTCTAGACTTCATTTTAATGAATGAAATATATTTTAATATAAAATCATATCATATTAATGACACTGTAACAATTTAATAATCTATTTTAATGTTTTGTTAAATAACAGGGCCCTTAATTTTTATTTATAATTAATTTATACTGTAAATTCTGTGATAGCTGTTTTAACTTTTGTTACATTTTTAATTCATTTTAAATTTAATACAGCTTTATTGTTATTATCAGTGCTGTTAAATGATGATTAATTGCATAAACATTTTTTATTTACATAACATACGTGCCTACTGTGTATATTTATTATGTGCATATAAATACACATACTTGCATATATATATTTAGGGAAAACATGTTATGTCTATAGTAAATATATTTATATAAAATATATTTATTTTACATAATAAATATACATAGTAGACAAAAACTTATTTTGGATGTGATTAATTACAATTAATCATTTGACAGCACTAATGATTTTTATTCATCACTCGTCATTCATCATCAATTATTTCAAAATTGTCATTGGTATATAATAATATCCATTTTTATCACCGAATTACAAGATTATATTCACACTACCTACTAAAAAAAATAGACTCATCTTAATACCTGTGTACAATGCTGTGATAACCAGGGGCAATGTCATCAGACACAGGCTGCAGAAACACACTTGCGTACCTAAAACACAAAACAATAAATTGCAAACACATACAACACATTTCCATCTACAGATGAGTGCTCATGATAAAACATCGGCAAGGCAAGTATGAATGAGAAGCTCACCTGTGATTGGCTGCTGCCCTCCACACCAGCATGATGGCTTTCTTCCAGATCTTCTGAGCCTGTAAGGCCTCTTGATCTTCACTGCACATGGAGCTGAGAGAGAGAGAGAGAGAGAGAGAGAGGGAGAGTCGTTAAAGGCAAATGAAAGATTGAAACACACAGAACACAAGGTCCCACACAAGCACTCACAACTGTGATGAGGCAGGGCTGCTGGCGGTGGAATCCGCTGTGGTGTAGCGTTGAGAGTGACTGCCGTATCCATCCTCACTCTCGCTAGCAGGAGGATCAACCTCTGAGAGATACGGCCCCTCTCCGTCCCCATCTCCACACTCTTTCATCTCCATCCCTTCATCCACATCCACCTCACTGCCTCCATCCTCCTCCTTCACCTCCTATATCATTTGAAGGAGGAATATTAAATATTAAAGTTACTAATTCATCCCTTAAGTCAATCTGTGAGGGAAAAGCAGTTGACGGAGTGTTAAATGTAAAAATAAAAAAAACAAAATCAGAGAACATTTGAATTTATTGTTAAATTATTAAAATCTTAATTAAATTTTCAGAGATGCTTTCAAAGAGTTAAATTGCTTTTGTAATAACTAGGTCATGATCCCATATCTTCCCAATTTTTTTGGCTGCTTTGCTGATACCTTTGTGTCTTTCGCTGAGGCTGAGCTATCTTCTGAGTCCAGACAGGGCGTCGCGGTCTCTGGCTGAACCCAATCCTCCCCCTCACACTTCACGGCTGGACTCGGGGTTCTGTTCTCCTGTTGAACTTCCTCCATCACTCCTTCTCCTTCCCTCTCACCCTCAGTCTTAACGTCAGAGTCCTGGCTCTGCTCTGTGTCAGGGGCGGCAGGCGCCAAAGAGTCCCCTGTCACTTCGTCAACTGCTTCGGTTTCTGTAGCCTCCTCTACCAGAACCTCCATTTCTCCCTGCACACCTGCTGAGTCAGGGCAGCTCTGTGTGACTTCTGGGGCAGGACTCTGCTGGACGATAGGCTCTGGTTCAGCTGCCTTAAAGGTCTGTGACTCCCAAGGACTGGTGAGGGGATGGCCACCGACCGCTGGGTCCTCACAGAGAGAGAGAGCAGCCTCCACTGCGGCTGCGTCCAAAGCCTCCACAGGATCGTCCACCTGAGACAGATATAGTAGTTTACTTCCTTTTAGATTCAGCAACATTAATGGAGAAGCATTTACTCACTACATGGAGTAACGACCAAAAGCACCATCATACCCATGCACGTGTTTGTGTGCATATACCTTCTCCTCTATGATTGCAATGATGTCTCCCACTGTCTCCAGGTCCAGTTCGTGGGCCATGTATGACACTGACACCACTGTGTCCTCCTCCACCAGCTCTGCCTCCTTCCCCACCACCTCAGCTGGTGTGGACGACCCTGCCATTACCGCTTCTGCTCCTGAACCTTCTGCTACGGCTGCAGCTGCTAAACACAACAGGAAACACATCGCTTAAAGTACTCTTATTACGGTTCATTTTTTTCCATGAGTGCTCTGAAGAGGAAGTAATGACTCTTTTTTTAAGAGGAAAAACCACATTGTTCAAACATAGTTTTTGTTCAAAATATCTTCCTTTGAGTTTAATAGAAGAAGATGACAGATGTTTTGGAAAATCTAGTAAATGATGACAGAATTTACATTTTTGAGTGAATCCTTAAAATGCTGTATCTGGCCTTTGTGGACAGTGCCTTTATTTTGAAAGATATTAATACGCTAATTCAGCAAGAATGCATTATTGATCGAAAGTAACAAAATACATTTATTATGTATATATGATTTTTTTTTTCATAAAATGAATCCTTAAAAAGAAAAGGATCATCATTTTTTATATAAATGGTTTTCAACAGTGTTATTAAGAAAAAATACTTATTGAGCAGCAGATCAGTATATTAAAATGATTTCTGAAGGATAATGTTACACTGAAGAATGAAGCAATGCCGCTGAAAATTCAGCTTTGCGTCACAGGAATAAATTACACTTTGAAATATAATAATACTTAAATTAAATTGTAATACAGTTTCACAGTATTACTGTATGTTTGACTAAATAAATGTAACCTTGGTATGCATAAAGATTAAACAACACAAATAAAAAAATTGTAAACTGTTATTAACTGTTATTCTACAAATATAATCCAAGAACTCTAGAACTGTCAGTGCAGTCTGAGTGATTGCATGAAGCGGTCTACACATCACAACAGGAAACAGACTGCCTGAGCAAAAGCATACTGATGTTCTACAGAGAGAGTGCCAAAGAAAGGAAATCAGAGATTAGAGACCTGTTTTGGGCATAGAGAGGTGGTCCTGGGCTGGGGGGACCACTGTGGGGGGCTTAGGGGGATCGGCACTGATAGGTTGGTGCACTGGGGTGGCGCTCTCCAACAGACGAGATAACGTAGGAGCATCTGACACAGAGACACACACATATAGCGCTACAAACACACACACTAAAGCACACAGCTACTCTCACAATAATCAAACTACAAAGTACTACAGAGAGCATGAAATCTAAAACTTGCATGCAGGACACATGGTAAAAATGCAAACGAACTGTGCTAAAGAAAATCAGGTAACACTTCAGAATAGGGGGTCAGAATAATGCATTAGTTAAGCATTAATTAATGGTTACTTCGTTTACAGTTAAGCATTAGTTGAGCAAAAACACACTAGTAATTAATGATTAACTTAACATTTTAAGGGCCTGACTTATGCATTAGTTAAGCACAAATAAACTAGTAATTTATGATTAACAATTATGCATCAGTTAAGCATGAACACGTATATAACTAATGATTGTCTGTACATATAGTAAGGGCATATTATCTATTATTTACGATTCATTAGTCATTTTAAAGATGTACATTTATACTAGAAACAAAAATAAGCTAGTAATTAATAAATTAATATATTTATATATGAACTAATATATAATATTATATACATTGCATTTTTTTGTTGTTATTGTTATGTTTAATTACTGCTGGTTTGCATATTTATAGATAAAATATAGTAATAAAAGCTATTTGTCCCCCAGTTCGAAATCTACATTATGACACTTATTGAGTGATATTCAAGTTTATTGATTAGGAAAAGCTAATAATTAAGGCTAACCTGCTATTAATATAGTGCTAATAGATGGAATTTGACCCCTATTCTAAAGTGAAACTTAAATCCATATTAATTATGGCACCTATTGAGTAATATTCAGTAATATAGACTGTAAGATAATAATTAAGGCTAAACTGCCACTAATTTAGTGCTAATAATGGAAGTTTGATAAATGTTTGTTTTTAAAATGACTAATGAATTGTAAATAACGGCTAATATCCCCTTATTATATGTTCAGGTAATCATTAGTTATGTGTGTGTTCATGCTTAACTGATGCATAATTGTGACCAAGTTAATCATAAATTACTAGTTTATTTGTGCTTAACTAATGTATAATTCGGGCCCTTAAAATGTTAGGTTAATCATTACTTACTAGTGTGTTTTTGTTCAACTAATTATTAATTGTGAACAAATTAACCATTTATTAATGCTTAACTAATGCATGATCCTGGACCCTTAAAATAAAGTGTTACCGAAAATCAAAACTAACACCTTAAAATTTAGTTTGTTCAGTGACAAAAAATATTAACGTTGAAGAGAGACATTTAAACATACAGAAAGAAAAGTTTGTATTGTTTACCAGCGGTTATGTCTTGATTAGCAGGCAGAGCAGTTGCAACAGTGTGAAGCTCAACTCCATGAGATCCATTACTCAAACCTGTGGCTACGTCTCCTTCAACCACCTTCCCAACAGACACATGATCAGAACAATATGAGAAACCATTCATAAAATGAGTACTAAAAACTTGGCCCTTGACACAATCCAGAATACTCAATGTAAATCTTTGTTTATGTTAATGTGCTAATCTTTGTGATGTAAATATCAGATTTTTTTAAACAAACATATGGACAAACAGAATTGTCCATATTTGCAGTTTATCTACTGTAAATGGGCAGACCAAACTTTACATAGTGCATATGTTGACTACAACCAGAAGACCTATGGGGTTCTGGTTACTTTATTTATAGTACAATACAATTAAAAGTGTAAGTATAGGATAATATAAGACAATAAGTAGACATAAATGTACAGTTGAGAAATGGAAAATGGGTCTGAGACAAGCAAATCCTGTTTGCTGTGACATGCCCCTTTAGTCCAAAGTTGAGTGCTTCTCAGTATCCCACACTCACCAGCCTAGAGCTGGCAGCGATGAGACTGCCCTTCTTCAGCAGTTCAGACAGCAGTGGGGAGGGAGGTGGTGTGGCTTTTGGGGCAAGGTGCTTTTTCTGTGGGGAGTCGTCTACCATAGGAGCCGGACCTGACTCTTTAGGCCCTGGACCCGTGACCTCTGTCACAGGCATGAAGATGGTCAGTCCTTGAGTCTAGACAGAAAAATCATGAGTATGACCTCTTATTTGAATCCGCTTTAAGTTTAAATGTGTAAAAAAAAAAAAAAAAGTGAAGCAGGAATTCACCATTGGACTGACACCGGATTCATCCATCACTGGCTGCAGTGTTTCTGGTTGCGATACGTCCATGCTGGGAGAACTAGCACCGGGTGGAGAACGTACTGTCACACTGGGAACTCTCTTTGGTGTGTTTTTAGCTGCCTGACGAACTGGAAAGAAAGAAAAAAAATTATTATTGTTTTTAATAATACATTTAATATATTTATGTAAAATAAACAATCCAGTGCCAGAAAAGTAAGCCCAAAGTAATAAAAAACTGAAATTTCCTCGCAATAAAAAAATTATATATTTGCAATTAGATGCATGGAAAACTAATACTATTTGCAGGTACATCAGCAATATTTTACATTGCTGAATATAATTCAGCAGTGGAGGCATTCACTTTTGAAAGTGCTGAGTGAATATCAATCTTACCCTGATATGCTGCCTCAGTCGCCCTCTTCTTCTGCTCAGCCTCCTCTTCTTCCTGCTTCCTCTTTCTGACAAGCACGAGAACATACACAATCTCATGATGACATACACAACATACGCATGTTTTAAAGTGAGAATTATGTTCAAAGATTATGAGTAGAGCCCGACAGATATATATCGGCAGGCCGATATTAGGCACTTCCCAAACTATCGGTATCGGCATTTATACTGGCCAATAAATTAATATTTCAAAAATAAAATAAAAATGGATGAAGCATCCTTACTGGTAACTTTGATTTGGTTGTTGTTGTTTTTGTTCAAAGGACTTTACGTTTCATATCTTAAGTTTGTATTTTTATACATTTTATTTCTCAGAACTTTAATATATTTGGATTAGTGTTGTCAAAAGACCAGGTACTTTGGTACCAAGACGGTACTAAAAAATTTGAAATGTTACGGTTCCAGGTTTTCTGAAATACCGGTAGTACAGAGCAACGGTTGAACCCGGTTCTTGCTGCGCTCCCCGAAAGGTGCGTCTTCTTCATAAAAGCACAGAGAGATGGCGACCGACGGTGCTAATGATGAGGCGGCTCTGAATCTGCTCGTTGAAAAGAAAGGGGGAAAGAGCCACGTGTGAAAGTATTTTGTTTTTGAGGCTGATGACAAGCGCAACATCATTGATCACCAAAAACCCATCTGCAATTTGTTTAGTTAATCGTTACTGTGCGTTCACACCGCTGCCGGCGAGAGCGTCACAATTCGCCCTGCCAACGACACTGTACAGAGATTTTTGGATGCTCTTGACGCTCTGACGTAGATGGAATGCTTGTCTTGTATTTAAAGGGGCCGCTAATAAAACAAGCTTGTGTGGACTGACCACACGGAGGGTATAAGTTAACCTCGTGAAATATATTGATTGTG
>JAUYWG010000048.1:6935416-6947025 GCA_034779775.1 Enteromius afrohamiltoni
GTGCTCACACACACACACACACACACACACACACACACACATATATATATATATATATATATATATATATATATATATAATAAAAAAAACATCACACCTGTTAGTTCAGAGACCTATATTTAGAAGAACAAAAGTGAAATCATTATAGCATTAAGTTGTGGCTATCAGAACTATTACTCTTAAATGATTAGAACATGACCTGACAGCAAACTCTGCATAAAAAAACCCCTAATTTTCTGAAATGATCAAGCCACTCAGGATCTACCAACAATTTAAGCAGGCATACTTGTCTGAGAAAATTTGCTTATTTGTCAGGATGAGTTACTGTTAACGTTACAATACGGACATTTTGGAACCAACATGACTTGTATATAGCAGAATATACTTATTAGGATGTAGTGTAGTAAATGTGCCTTTGTCATTAAGAAATACCCTTTAACCCTAACACTAGGCCTGAACTGGCAGGCAGAGCAATAGTTGCAGTGACAGTTATATTTAACAAATGAGAATTATATTTTTTTCATTCATTAAATTATTTTGCTAATTGACAATTTTTATGAAGGTCCACCACAAACCTAGCTGTCAGTGAGCTGTAAACAGATATGAAAGCAAAAGATCTGTACTAATCAGATCGTAGACTGTTCAAGCAAAAATGTAAATTTGCTGAAAATATACTCACCCTCAGGCAATCCAAGATGCAGTAGATTAGTTTGCTTCTTCGTTGGAGCAGATTTGATTGAGTTTAGCATTACATGACTTGTTCACTGGTGGATCCTCTGCCATGAATGGGTGCCATCAGAATGAGAGTCCAATTAGCTGATAAAACCTTGAAACAGTGCTCGATGTGTGAATATTTCTTTCCAGATTCAGACAAGATTACTTTTTTCAGCAATATTTTGAATAGAGGGCTCATGTTTTTAGTTGGAAGCAACAAATTGAAGTTAAAAACATCTTAATGATAGATTTGTTTTTTAAATTTGTCTTTTTTTAAAATGGACTGGAGTCATGTGGGTTACTTAATTGTTTAGTGTTTATCAGCTGTTTAAACACTATTTCTTATAGCATCCTTTACTGCAGAGGATCCATATAACTGTGAATATATGGTTATGTAATTCTACATTCATCCAATTCTGTGTCAATAAAGAAGCAAACTCATCTTAGATCGCCTGAGGCTGAGTGAATTTTCCACAATTTTTTATTTTGGGGTAAATCATCTCTTTAACGGGAATTATCCACCAATTCTCCAACACGTAAATTGCCACGAGTGTTGCATTTTTTAAAGCCCGAGCGTGGATAATATCCTTCTAGGTTCTCTTTTTCAAAAATGCCAATCAGACACAGTAATCGTCCAAAACAATACTGATATTCAGATCAGGCCAAATTATGACTAATTATAAATATATAATCCCTGAATTGCTGCATTTTCACAGTTTGCGCTACTGAGCTGTAAGTTTATTCGTCAGCATTATCGGACTAACAGATCCATGTTGAATTTCTGAGCACTCCACCAGAGAACCTGCTCTGCCTGTGTTCTACAGCAAATATTAATGAACGCATCGGCATAATACGATGTCCTCGGGCGTCTCCACGGTTATAACACTATTCACTTGAATCAATATCTCTGTTGCATTTAATTGATGGGCTCATCTTATTCAGCGAAGAGCTGAGAAACGCCCGGGGCAAAAGAAGAATGTGAGGTGAATGTGTGAGGATAAGTGGCTGGGTTATGTTGAGGAGAACCTCACTGATGTATATGCTGTAATCACACTGATGTGTCGGTCAGATGGGACTGCACAGCGGTCCGGGGCGCCCAGCCTTGTAGTGTGGGTTGAGTTCGATGTGTGTGTGTGGGTTCACTTCTCTTGCCCGTAGGGGGTTTGAGGAGCAACTACACAACAACAGCTGTTGCTAGAGAGAGAGAGAGAGGGAGGTCATATTGAGACCAAAAGAGGGGAGTGACAGATAAAGAAATGGGATGTTGGAGACCAACAGCTCAGAGGCGTAAACACAAGACCTGTTTTCAGGAGCTAATGAAACTACGGCTGAATATTGACCCATTTTCTCCATTCAGTGCAGCAAAACAATTGAATTGGACTTTAAAACTCTCTCACCCACTAAGGTGACTGGATTTCTGAAATGAAAACCAGGGACATTTGTAGTTCAGCGATCAATTTACATTTCCAATTATATAAACCATGAATTAAATAAGTAGGAGTGGAACAGTTCTGGTTTTGTGTACTTTGACTGTGAGTAATTATGTGCCATCGCGCTCCATCACAGTATGCAGTATCCAGGATGCAGAACGTTCAGTCTTTAAAGCTTAATTTCAGTGCGTTTTTTCACCTGAAATTGTGTGAACAGTTGTAATTGAAATTACACATCGAATGCTGCGGTGAAAAAGGCCTAATATTTTGCATGTAATATCTGGCTCATTACATATAATTTCACGTTTCAAGCTGTAGACACATGAGGCAGCTCTAGACGGGGACCATAAATATAAGGACTGACCCTAGAAAACTGGAACGCCTGGTCACTGAGGAAAGAGAGTGGTTAGTTAGACGTGAGCTGAGATGATTTTGTTTGGTCCTGCTGTGTTATTAATACAAGCCATTAATGCATCATGCATCTCTCTTTCTCTGTTCATCTCCGCTGTCTTTTCTGCCCACCGAGTCCATTAAGCATAGAAAGCTGAAACGGTGTACAGGCTGATGATAGTTTCTCTCACAGCCTCTGGCCCTCTCCACTCCATCAACCTCTTTCTCTTTTTATCTGTCCCCCCTCTCTCTTTCTCAATCTCTACATTTTCTGTCTTTGCTTTCATAAACTCGACCTCTTTTTCTGTTAGCTGAGGTTAGAAACCTCACTGAAGTATGTGTGTGTGTGTGTTCTTCATGTGTCCTCTGGGCCAAATTGTGTTGGTATTCCTGGATGAAATCAGGGCATGCATCATGATGGCCTCAATTGGCTCATTAGGGCAGAACCCACCTGAGCCCCAGAATTACACACACAAACAGAGTTAACTACAGAGTTAAAGCAAGATATCTTCATTAGTGGCACTTACTAAGGCACACATAGCTTTTATTGTACATACTTAGAGTTAGTAACGCTGCACTTGGTGCTAAATACATGAATATGATGTCGAGCAGTTTCAACAGTTGAGTTCTGGAAGAAAAAATGCCATTTATTTCTATATAGTAACCATTCTATGTTTAAATGAAAACTTGTACTGTAAACAATTAAAGTGATAGTACACCTAAAAAAGTTCAAAGAACATTTATTTCATCTTATGTTGGTCCAAACCTCTATGACCAACCTGTATGATCAATCTTGGCAATCAAATGGCACACTGACTTCATAACATAACAAAATTTACTGATTTTAATGTCACTCAAATGTCCTCGTGAGATTCGAGTTCTTTTCCTCATTAAATCAGGGACACATTCTTGTACCTTTGTCTTTTTGTCAAATTTCTAAATGTCTTAATGCTTCAAATCACAGTTTGTGATTTGATTCACCTCAAAACTGGATGGTTTGGTTTACAGAAGCATAAATTAATTCCAGGAAATGAAACTGCTGAAAAAGCAGACTCTAAGTGATTGAACTTAGGATTTTTAACCCTAATGATATATGTGTGATACTGATGCTCGCCTTTGCTTGCATCAGAAAAATAGCATGGTAGTATACAGTGCACAGTAAGCAGTGCACTAAGCATTGTGGATGGTATTCCAGGTGGCATATCTCTGTCCTCACCTTCCCCTCCCGCCTTTTCTCAGGGGGATTCTATGATGTCATGTCTCTGTGTCACCCCCCTCTGCCCCGCCTCTCTCCCTCGGGACATTAGCCAATTTGCCAAAGTGCCTGGGCGCCCCACCCCCCAACACCCTCTCGCTCACACTCGACCTTTGACCTCACCATTATCAGTGTGGTGTGACACCACAGCGTGACACTTCGCTGAGGCAATGGGCCTGCACGTGCTTGTAACAGCTACAAATCACCAACGCAGCCATTTGTGTGTGTGTGAGTGAACGAACAAAGAGGGGGAGTCGTGTGGGTTTAGATGTGTTGGCTTGTTCGAATGTGTGTAAAAATCTGATATATGGAACACGGGCGCACTAGCAGTGTGTGTGAGTCTGACTAATGTTAGCACATATGTGTGTGGGGTGTAAAATAGATTTAACCTCAGTCAGCAGGGACTGCGCCATCTGAGAATTGTTCTCTGATGATAAGCTGTTTTGCGCGGCTGGTTTTACACCCGTGCGCCTGCACAAACACTAACAGAAACTGTCCGTACTAACTCCCTGTACAGATGGACCTGACGGAGTGACACACACACACACTTCTTAGAGTGACGCCATCCTCAGCCTTCAGCTGGTGATAAATCATACTACTCTTCCACACTCCATCACGCAAGAGAGAGAGAGAAAGAGTAGAGATAGAAAAAAAGAGAGATGTCACTGGGCAGTCCATCACCTTTTTGTGAAAGAGACCAAAGGTAGAAAGATGGTGAGGGGGAAACTGAAAGTGTAGATACGTTCCATCAGCTCTTTCCAAGGACAGGTGTGCAATCTTGTGAATGTCATAATTGAAAGCTGTTTTTTTTTTTCTTTAAGCTGAGCCAGATCGAATTCTTTTCCACAGCCGAGTGTTTCCTGAAAATACCCAAGTTGCACTGCTCTGCAGGAGCACTGTATTATTTGAAAAATTCCCCAAGATAAATATAGGGTTATGTACGGTGTAAGTGGATAGGCAAAGTGCTCATGAAAACGGATTGTAAAGAAACACATCAAAACAAAAGCAAACAACCATGGTGGCTTTTCAGTCAGTGGGGTTTTATTTGGGTGTTTTACCTATAGACAAGCCCAGGCAGAATCTGTGGATTTCTAAAAAAAAAAACCTTTCTCTGATGAATCATTGCAGAATGGCTTTGAACATGGGAATTAATATTATGTCACAGTTTATTCGTTCACATGTCGTTCCGAACCTGAAGGATTTAGTTTATGGAAAACCAAAAATATTTTTTTAAGAAGAAGGTTCATCCTAATTGGGTGATGTTAAGCTCTAAAAATAGCTCAATTAAATACCTTAAGAGTATTGAGAGTACACTCAGAAATTTACATTTTCTCCTCATTAGTCACATTACTCATCATTACATATTTACTCCAGACCTGTATGAATTTGTTTGTAGCTATTGACTTCCATTGAATGGGTTACCATTGGTTACCGGCATTCTGTAGAATATCTTCTGTGTGTGTGTTCAACTTGAAAAACCCATGAAAATGAGTAAATTGATAGCAGAACTGTTGAACGATCCTTTTAAGTTTGTTATTCCTCTTTTAAATACATTTTAACTCCTGTGATATCAAAGCTGATTTTCAGTGTCACAATCCTTTAGAAAGCATTCTAATATGTTGATTTGCTGCTCAAGAAACATTTCTTACCATGATCAATCTTGATCAATCAATATTTTGTGAAAACTAACATTTTTTTCAGGATTATTTGATTAATAGAAAGTTCCAAAGACCAATGTTTATTTAATCTTTTGTTACATCATAAAGGTCATTGCTGTCACATTTTATCATTTCAATACATCCTTGTTAAATAAAAGCATTAATTTAAAAAAATAAAAACTTCTTTCTGTCTCCTAATTTTGACAGATTCTGTATGCTCAAATATGGTGTGTTTGATGCATCCATGATGCCATACATCATGACTTTCATCATTGATCATATAACCCAGTAAAGGTGAATATGTCCAGTGAATAAACAAGGCAAAGAGACCTGCGTTCCTATTGGCATCTGAAAGCATTATCAAATTAGCCCAAATATTTAATAAACAAAGCCTCAAGGGGAACTCTGGGAATAGCGAGCGTTCCAATTCAGATTTGTTATCTGCAGCGATTTCTCTGGAGACAGATTCCATGCAGGCCAGTCCGTTGCATAAAACGAGGCATTGAGATCTGACCTCAGAATGCCTCAGAATGAGTGGCATTACCTTTGACCCCATGCCCTTTGCCACATTGATCTCTTTGCTGATCGGAGCGAGAGTTTGGGGGTTGTGTGTGGCTAAGTGGCAGAAATGAATAGGGTTTTGTTCTGAAAAAAAAGAGAGCCTAACTGAGCCGTTGTTGAAGCGCTCCGGTTGTTTTGTTTTCCCTCATAATTCTAAAATGACATCATAACGCTCATAACAATGTCATAATGCTAAAAGCCGCCCACTTTCGAATGCATGTAGAATGCTGCTATTCATCCCATGTGTCAATCATTTCCCCTCATTCCTGTTGCTATGCCTCTCTGTTCTTTTTTTCCCACATCTGTCTTTCTCAGTCCTTCTCTGTTCTGAGTCAGGTATAAGGGACAGCGGAGAGGGATGAGTGTATGTGTGTTTGTGTGTGCGCTGACAGTTGATTGGATTAGAGAGGGATGCGTTTGTAATCGCGGGGTATTATCTCTGTTCGTCTTGTGCATTAGGGAGCATTAGCTCTCTTGGGATGGGATGGAAGGGGGGAGGTACTGCTGCGGGGGTACTGTACACGCTACCTGCCCTCCTGCTATCTATCTCCCTCCATCCGCCCCCAGGGGACCTGCAGATAGCACCCATTACTGTCAGCCTCGCCTGCCTCTAATTGGTCCAGATAGGAGCCCGTCGCCGCTGAGGGAGGGGTTTTAGATTCGATTAAGAGTTTTGATATGCCGTTTCTAAATTTTTAATGACCAGTAACTGAAAAACAATGCAGCACATTAAATGCAGCCAGCAACTCAAGATGACCAAGCTGAAACAAAAACCTAGAGACATACGAGGCTGGGGCAACTGGATGTACTGGACATTTATGGCTCCCTGGTGCAAATCAGGAGTGTTTTAAGAGAAATTTTATGATTACGATGGAAGTTGCCAAACTCATAAACTCTTTACTGAAACTAGTGAGCTGCCTTGCTGTCTGCTGCGTATATAGACAGCTTCCTAACTGAAATTGACTTATAGTAAGTAACTTTGGCATTCGTTTTGCAACTCCCCAGGCCCAAAAAGCTTTGTTACACAAGAGACTTGACAGCTGATTCAGGGACAGTTTGGTAGAATTAGTAAGCATATTTGATTTGTGTGTGTGTGTGTGTGTGTGTATATGTATATAGCAAAGCCTGGTACTCAGAACAATACAAATAATCAAGAACAAAGACATATATTTTAAAATGTCAAGCTTTTTTAAGTAAATTATATATATATATATATATATATTAGTGCTGTCAATTGATTAAGCGTGATTAATCAGATCTAAAAATAAAAACTTTTCTTTGCATAATATGTGTGTAATGTGTATATTTATTATGTATGTATAAATGCAAACACATGCATGTATATATTTAAGAGAAATATGTCATGTTTATATATTAAATATATTTGTATATAATATAAAATATAAGTTTATATGCACATAAATATTTTAAAGATACATAGTGTATGTTTCTGTCTTTATAAATAAATAATAAATATGCACAGTACACGCAAGAAAAACATTTATTTTGGATGCAATTATTCGCGATTAATCCTATATAATTGATGAATCAATCATTTAATAATTTCTCATTCAGATTATTTTTTTTACTGGTCTTATAGCATATCATTCTGTGATTGGCTTATCTATAAAAGATGCATGTGATGTTGCCTTTGAGCTCGGACACAGTGATCTTAGAAGGCTTAATTTTGCTGCATTAAAATGCTGTCTATATAGGAAGCAGACAGTGAAGTTGGTCTGACTGGAATATGGTTCACTAAGTTTCACACTGGAGCTGTCTGTTATTCTACCTCTAACTTTTCCTGTACACTAAAACTCCATGACTAAAACTACGGTTTACTCTGAACTCAGTCAGCAGTATATGAACTCTGTACAGTAAAGAACAGATGCAAAGCCAGAACGAGATGTGATAACAAGTAGAAAGAGAGTCTTTTCAAAAGACGTTTTCTTTAAAGCTTTATTTGTTCCAGCCTAAAAAATGAAATAATGTTCAATCAGCGCTGCGTTCTGTTCTGCGTCTGGGGTCTTTCACTAGTTCACATTTCCCAGTAGATTCAGACCTTATTTATTCAACAAAGCTCCGGCGCTCTCTGCGGATCGCAAAGCCAATACGCTAACAATGTGCAAAAGAGCTACAACATCTCTTAAATAATGTACAATCTTCAGAGCATCTGAAGCTAATATTCTTCATCTCATGCATGCTCTCGAGACTCGTGTTCACTTGTCTTTCCGTCCTCATTTATGTTTGTTTTTCCCTGTGTATTTCAACCAAGTGTGTCCGTGTTTGTTTGTGAATGTGTGTTTGAATGAGTCTTGCATGTGCTTGTCGGTGTGTGTGTGTGTAAATGATGAGTGTGTCAGCGTCTATGTATGGTGGCATGTCATAATACAGCTGATACTCAGGCTATTAACTTGTTGACACTTTGGGGTCAGTTTGACAGAGGCCTAATGCTCAGTGTGACAGAGTGGAACCTCTTCATTATCCCCAATGTAATGGTCTCATCGCTGAAGGCTTTCTTTTCCTCTCTCTCCGTCTCCATCTCTCTCTCCCTTGCATTCTCCTCATTCCTAATTTGCAGCCTGGTTCAGTTCGGCAACATTCTCCTTATTTCCTTCACCTATATCCTTTCTTTCCGCTCTCGCTCATCCCTCATTCATGTCTGGTTCTCTTGCTCAGCATCCTGTCCTGGTCCTCTGGCCTTCATTATTCACCCTCCATCTTTCATTTCTCTCCTTTGGCTCATCACTTCATCTTTTACTCTCTTTCTTCCTCATGTTCTGTCTCTCTCTCTCAGATGTTCAGACATTCACCACCACATTTTCTCCTTCTTTGCTCATCTATTCTTTATTCCATCTGCATTATCTGAGAGAATCTCACAAAACTGTCAAGAACATATCAGAGTCATATTTCACTCCAAAAACAGAGGCAATTACAGGTGTTTTGTTAACTTCTGCTAGATTTAGCCACTGAACTGCATCCACACAGCCTCTCCAAAATCTCACGTTTATGATTAATTGAAGTAAAACCTTAGCTGTTGTCAACAATAGTGAAACTTCCTGTGGTTTTCACTTAAATAAAAGTTTGTTGTTTGAAAATACAAAATAATACTATATTGTTTGCTTTAATTGTTTATTATTATTCCAAAATACTCTGTTATGTTTGAAGAGATATATTATATTTATATATATAAATAGTTATATTTAGTTGTTTTTAGTGCTGTCAAATGATTAATAAATAAAAGTTTTTGTTGTGTGTGTATATTTATTATGTATACATAAATGTATATATTGACTGTTGCATTTATGTATTCAATTTTATGAATATACTTGTGATGTCAAACAATTAATCATGATTAATCACATCTAAAATAAAAGGTTTTGTTTATATAATATATGTATGTGTACTTTTCACATACATATAATATTTTACATATAATTACAGTACATGTATATATTTATATTCATATAATTTATATTATATATAAATTTATTCATGTGTATTTATGTATGCAAGAAAAAAAAACTTTGGATGCAATTAATTGCTATTAATAGTTTGACAGCACTAATGTCACCAATGAGGAGAGCGAGAAGCGTTCGAGTTCATTTGCAAAAAAGGGTTTATTCAGGCTCAGAGTAAACAGACAGTCTTAAACACCGGCAGACAGTAACCACGAAAGCAGAGACGAGAGAATAAACCGTATCAAATACCGTATAATCAGAGTCTGAAGGGGGAAGGCAAGGCGAAGATCCGTGAAACAGCAAAAGGCCGGCAGCAAGTAAATCCAAACAAAGAAACAGACAGGAATACAAATGACAAGAACTGGGGTGACGGTGTAAATGAACCGTGACTAGACAAACAAACAGACAGGTGGAACTGATTGAATGATTGAACCAAACTAGCAACAGCTGTGGAGAAGCATACTGGGAAATGGAGTCCGGATGTGGAAACAGACATAAAAACACATAGAGCTGGAGTGCCATCAACAGTCTTTAGGTGGCAGCTCCAGCTGGGCGTGACATAGCCCCCCCCTTAAGGAGCGGCTTCCAGATGCTCCTGATGCTGAAAATGGCGGAACAACGACCAGGGAGGAGTGGGCGGTGGAAACGCCCACCTGGATGGAATCCATGAAGAGGATGCCCACCAGGGCCGACCAGATAGTTCTTGTACCCTTCAGGGCGGTGCAGATGGCGGGGAAGCCCACCTAGCCGGTGCAGAGGGAGGTGACACCCACCAGGGCGGAGCAGGTGGCGAAGAAGCCCACCGGGGCGTAGCAGACAGCAGAGAAGCCCACCGGAGCGGAGCAGGCAGCGGAGACCTCCTCCTGGGTATGGTGGGAACGCCCACCTGGGCGAAACAGATAGTGAGGTCATCTTCCAAGGTGGAGCGGAGGGCGGCAAAGCCCTTCTGGTTTGGCCAGACAATGGAAACGCCCTCCGAGACTGAACAGGCGGTGTTAGCGCCCTTCTAGGCTGTCCAGACAGACAGTGCATGCTCGAGAACCATACGGACAGTGAACGCGCCCTTTTAGGATGACCAGACAGAAATTGCGCCCTCTGTGACCACCCAGACATTGAAAGCGCCCTCTTGAGCCGAACAGACTGACATGGTGCCCTTCGTGACCAAACTGACAATGAGTGCGCCCTTCACAGTTGGAGCAATTGTGGAAGCGCCCTTTGGGACCAAACAGACAGTGGTAGCGTCCCTCTGAACCCTCTGGACCGTGACCCAGCCACCTCCACGGGTTGAGCAACCACGAATGGGGGCTCTGGAGAATCTACGGCATATACCGACTTCTCCAGAGATGGTGCAGCCATAAGTGGACCTATTGGAGTATCTGAGCCTCCCACAGGCTCCGGAGGTTCTGGCCCTGGGACCTCACAGTCTACGAGGAGCTTGGGTGGTCAGTGTACCACCACTGGCTCTGGCTCTTCTGGCAATACCCAATCTGGCTCATCAACAGGCTCGGGCGGATCCAGCCACCAAGGGTCCGGATCACAGACAGGGTCTGGTGGATCCGGCCACACAGGATCTGGATCACAGACTGGGTCTGGCGGATCCGGCTACACAAAACCCAAATCACAAACCGACAGGATGGGACACGGCTCCTCGTACCGTGTATCGGGAGTAGGAGCCGTTATTTGCGGGTTAGGAACCGGGAGGATCTTTAGTAACTCTTCAGGCTGAACGACTGGGAACGTCTGGGCAATACATGGCCCCTCTCGCTGTGAATTGATGTCAGCACCCGTCACTAGCATTTCAGGGATCGCTAATACGGGTGATGGCTGCTCCGGCGGGAAAACCAGAATCGACTGGGTGGAAAACAGCACACCTGGCTGTATAACTGGTACTGACTGGACATGAAACAGCACTTGAGGCTGTCTTACCAGAATCAGCTTGGTGGAAAGCAGACCATGTCGCTGCGAAACGGGGTTGCTCGCCGTTTCCTATGGTCTCAGAACCGGGATGAGTTTTCCTGGAGCTGGCAACAGCGTTGGTTGATCTGGTGTCGCAGAGACTCAAGGTGGCGCTGGGAGCCACGATGCTAGGTCGGCGTCCATGGAGTCGGCCACTAGGTTTTGTATATATTGATTTCAAATTATT
>JAUYWG010000048.1:6947125-6963773 GCA_034779775.1 Enteromius afrohamiltoni
TATATGGGTTTTTTTTAGGCAGTTTTTTCTGATTGGCTTAAAAATGACAGGGGGCTCCCTATCACTTTGTTTGGAAAATATTGGTTTTACTGCTCTCAGATTATGGTGATTTGCATAAAAACATTGTATTACAGTAATTATTTATTCTAATGAGATAATCTAATGAGAGTTCTTTGAGAGTTCAAAAAAATCAAAAGTAAAACGTCTGTCTCCATTATGGTAATGGGATTTTGGTGGAAAATTTTGCTTAACTGTCATGAAAATAATGTCTTTAAAATCTTAATGGTATTTAAAAATAGGCTTCATTTTCTTTATTCAGAATGTGTTTTTCTTTTTTTGGGCCAAAATGTAATCTGGATATGTTTTTGTGAAATCTCCTGCTCATTTTCTCTCTTTCTGTGTGTCTGCAATTTTGACCCGCCTCCATTTCCACCTTTTTTTCCCTTTCAATTTTTATTCCTCCTCTCCACCTCCCTCCTCTTCTCTAATTCTCTCTTCTCTCCCCTCCCTCTATTTTTTCCACTTTATTACTTTCTTCGATTATCCACTCCTATCTTCCCCACTCAATACTTTCATTTCATGCTCCTCTCCTCTAATCTTTCACCCAATTTCTCCCTCGTTTGCTCTTGTCTTCCTGTTTTCTCTGTTTTAAGAGTCCCATGCTCTGTCTGCTTCTCTTTCCGTCTTCTCAGGTTTTCTCACCTCATTCTCATATTTTCTCTCTTTGGGAGCTCCAGTCAGCTGAAGAGCTCCTCAGTGTTCACCTCCACAGACCTTACAAGTGAATCTCACAACCACATATCTGGGTCATACTTCACCCCGATATTGAAAGAATAAAATATCAACTTTTATTAAACTTTTGCATGAAATGTAATACTTTCTGGATAAAACTATTCATTTCTTTCTTTCTTTTTCCCTAAAAAACTATTAAGTGGCACAACTGTTTCCAAATTTGATGATGATGATAATAATAATAAATGTTTAATAACTAAAAAATAAATAATAACATTTCACAGTATTACTGTTTTTATTATAATTTCGATCAAATGAATGCAGCCTTGGTGAGCATAAGAGACTTATTGCAAAAACAATAAAAAAATCACAGATTCTGTTTCATGCACAGTTTTTGTAAGCTCCTCTCAACCATTTCTGCTGTACTGCAATCCCCAGTTTCCCAGGGGGAGAACTGAACCCAGTCTACTGAACTGACCAGGAAAGGCTTTTAACTTGGGAAACCTTTTCACATGCCACTACATGCACACTTAAGAAAAAAAATGATGGCATAAACAATTGAAAACATGCTGTCTTGGCACAGCTAATACACTCACACACACACACACTTGATCTCTTTTCATCTGTGCTCTATCATTCTGTCATAGCATCCCTCCATCTCTGCAGGAGTGTATTTGCTGATGCTTGCAGACGTAATTTACTACGCCTCATTCCCACATGCCGGCTGACTCACAACTTACTCACCACAAACTTACCTTCATAAACGCTGCCCTGTGCGTGTGCAATGGCAATAACTTAAAGGGAACCATTGGGTTCTCTTTGTTATTTTAGGAGACATGCATTTTATACATGGTTATCCAAATAATAATGAATGTGACAATAACAGCAGAGTAACAGTAGAGATAAACAGCGAAAAAATATTATTTTTATAAAATAAAGTACTAATATCAAAACAACCTTAAATAAAGACACATACTTGAGGGGGGGGAAATGGTTAAGAGGTCCAATTATTTTAAAGTCCAATTCCCTCTATTAACAAGCCATTAACTATGACTTTGCCTTCATAAACATTTAATTTGCTGCTTAATAATATTTTAGTCATTGGGTAGGATTAAGAATGTAGAATAGGGTCAGGTAGACTAATTACTAATAAGTACTAATAAATATGTTAATAATAGGCATGCTAATAATCAACTAGTTAATAGTAAGCATTGGTCCATGTTACTTATTAAACTGAAGTGAAAAAAATATCGGCCAGGAAAAAAAGTCAAAACAATATTACCATTGGCTTATATTTTGTCTTGTTTAAAGCAAAACTCGCTTAATTTTATGCTTTTCATACAAAACCTAATATCTTATGTTATTTTGCTTATCAAGATCATTTATCTTAATTTAAGATTGTTTATATATTTGTACAGAAAACAAAAACATGCAATATATAGCAATTTAGTTTAGTTTAGAACTAGCAGAACTAAATAAAAGTATTTTTTGCTTCGTTTGATCTCTTTGCTGTCTAGTTGAATCAAATAAGCTACAGTATCAAATAGATCACATTTTTGTTTCGGTTTATTCGTGCATTTTAGCACAAATAAACACTCACATATGCTCAAAAATCAGGTACAGCTGCACAGATGGCTACATTATCCCAACATGATCACATGACTTTGACGGACCACACCAGTGATTAGAATGATACCTTCACTGACCAATCAGACAGTCCGACTTCCCTTCTGCTGCCCAACATCTCTGACGCCTGTACAGTCCTGTCACCTCCCTGGACTCAGCGGTGCTAATACATCATGTGACGGTCCGTCTGGCCGTCCTGCTTGCGCGAGTCGTAAATGTATAGATCAAAATGGGTGACAGTCTCATGGCCCTGCGGTAAAAACCTCTAGGCAGTGATGGATGTGGACCCCAGAGAGAACATCAGCCAGCAGTTATCAATCAAAAGCACAACAGGAAACAGCAGTTCTGCTTGACGTGGGCTTTTGTGCTACAAGACTCTAATTATAGGATGAGAAACAGGAGAAATCAGATCACTCGCTGCCAAAAATCACTTTTTGGATCAGTAGTTTTTGCCTGGTTTTTTACTTAAAATATTGGAAAAAATATATAAATTAACACACATATATATACATATATGCTGTATATAAACACTTTAGTTTATCATGCTTATTATATGCATATTGGCTGTTTATAACTATTAATAAAGCACATTAGCTTCATCAGCTTCAGCTTTGTTCTGTAGATTACTACCTCGTACCTAAACTTAACTACTTACTAACTATTATTAAGCAACAAATTTGTTTCTAAAATTGTATTGATAGTTGTAACGCTGTGGGTGTCCCTGTCTAGTGTCTTTGTGCCTGCAGTCTAGTTGTCATCGTGTTCCACGTGTCATGCTTGTATTTTGTTTACCTTCTGCTCCTCGTGTCTCCCATTTGTAACTCGGCCCTCATCATAAGTGTTTCATTCTCTGCCAGCTGTTTTATCCAGGTGTCATGTCTTTAGTCTTAATTGTCTGTGTTTTATAAGCCATGCCCCATGTCTTGTTCAAATGTCGTTAATGTTTCTGGATTGTGTGTGTCGTTCGTTTTAGCTCTGTGTGTCTTTAATAATGTCTTTCGCTGATAATCTCCGCTTCCGAGTCTTCGCCTCTGCCACTGAAGAGTGATCGCCAGTTCACATTGTGATAGAACGACTGACCATACAGTGAGATGATGTCCCACGGACAGGATGGGCACATCTCTGCGGATTTTACATCTCGTCCGCGATTCCCTCAGCTGCTTGGATCTTGCTTCAGTGCCGCCGAAATCCCTTGCCAGGGAGGGGCCAAGCCATGTCCAGCCGGTCCCGGTTTCACAGCCTAAGGAGCTATTGTCGGTCCTCGCGGTACCCACACCGCAGTTAAAGGGGTCATACAAAAGCAATTTTCCATAAGCTAATATGATTCTTTAGGATCTTAATTGAAAGTTTGTAATATTGATTGCTTGAAAAATTCTCAGATATAGCTTATAAAAAAAGCTAATTTTACCCTGTCAAAAAAAGCTCTTTGGCGATCACTCTGTTCTGTGTACTTCTCCTTTAAATCTTCACAAGACTCCACCCCTCTTTTCTGAGGCTCTTTTTTTAGCTGTATTCATACTGAAACTTGCTAATTAGCACATTATTAGGAAAGGCGATTTGCAAAGATTAATTAAAAGACATTATACTCACTGCTTCTGTAGGAGAGGCTGGATCAAGAATGACTCACACGAACATAAATGCATTTCGGTTGATCAAGGGCACGTTTCCCTTCAGTACCAAACATAACGTTACTCCTCTGTATCTTCAGTCACTCAGATGTCGGGGTAAATGACTACGGCTATGTTCGTTAATACATTCAACAACAAAACACCTCAATCACTTAGGAGTCCTGCTTGTCTCTGCGTCTCGGTTTGATGAGGGCTCACTCAGGTTGGGTCTGAGGTAAGACACCAGTTCAGTCTGTGTGACATGCCGCTGTCAATCAAATATTGTGGGAGCGGCCGTTGTTGCTGTGACATCACACCGTCATGCATTTGAGAATGGCTTGATTTCAGAAGGGGCAACTTATTCTTCTTTTAATTTGATAAAAATACTTGTGGATCTGTATCATTGTAGGATGGTTGTGTACACACACTCCCAACACACATTTCAATCCAAACAGCTTGAAAAGTGCATGTACTGCCGTATGACCCCTTTAACGGGTCTCAGCCCCATACAACGGTCTGAGTAGCCACATTCTTAAACGTTGGTCTGCGATTATATATATATGTATGTGTGTATATATATATATATATTTATATACAAATGTAATTTTTTCTTGTGATGCAAAGCTGTATTTTTAGCATCAGTACTCCAGTCTTCAGTGTCACATGATCCTTCAGAAATCATTCTATATGCAAATTTTCTTCTCAATAAATATTTCTTATTATCTCTGCTAAACAGAATGTTTAAATGAACGTCATTTATTTGAAATCTAAATCTTGATAACACTTTACAATAGGTAACACTTATTAACTGACTATGTCTTTTACTTCAATAAATTTTTAATTTGCTGTTATTTAGTAAGGTAACTGTTATAAGTTTAGGTATTGGATAAGAGTACAGATGTAGAATAAGGTCATGTAGAATAATCAATCAATCACTTTTATTTATATAGCGCTTTAACAAAACAGATTGTAGCAAAGCAGACCTATAAAAGTAAGTTTAAAGGCTTTGGGGACATATACTACTGACAATGATGAATTAATAATAGACAGAAGAGGATCTATGACTTCTGGAAGCAGCTCTTTTAATAGTTTAGATGGAATAGGGTCTAACATACATGTTGTTGGTTTAGATGATTTAACAAGTTTATACAATTCTTCCTGTCCTGTGTTAGAGAACGAGTGAAATTTTTTCCATTTCTGATGCGATACTATAGCTGACGGCTGCACAGTTTTGGTTTTATCTCTAATAATATTAATTTTGAAAGTAAAATGTTGCATAAAATCACTACTGCTGTGGTCTTGTGGAAAGTCATTTTATTTTTCGTTAATTTAGTCACTGTATTGAATAGATACCGAGGGTTATGTTTGTTTTCTTTTACCTTTCTTAAGCGCAAAGGAGCAACTGATCTAAAGTGCTAGAAAAAAGAGGGTGTTTAGCCGCATTTCTGTCAAACAGAGCAAATATAGGTTTTGATCATTGATCAAATCATTTACAAAAAGTGATTTAGTAGAAAGAGACCAGATCATTTGTTTGTATTATAAACACTTTTATTTTTTGAGCATCAATTAAATTGTTACTCTTAATTTGGTTTGGATGTTTTCTGTATTGTCTAGTTTGGGGAACAGACACAGTCTCTATAGTGTAGTATCTAGGTGAAAAAGTTACTATGTGCTGAGCAATAACTGACTGCTGTGATGTGAGACGGTTAGCAGACGGTTGGTTTAGCCAGCCTGTCCGCTTCCTGACCTGGGCGCCAGTTAGTCAAGTATGAGATCTAAGACTATGTGCCATATTTCTTGAGAGAAGAGCAGCACCACCCCAGGAGGGATGAAGACCATCTATTTTCAATAGGTCAGGTCTGCCCCAAAAATTCGTCCAATTGTCTATAAAACCTACGCTATTTTGCGGGTACCCCTTAGACATCCAGCCACTGAGTTCACCCACCTCTTTAACATGATTTTTAGTGATCTCCGACTGGCGAAGTCGAACATCATTAGAGTCGATGTGAATAAAAATCTTACTGAATTTAGGCATTGATATGTTTTTAAATTAGATTTGATTAGATTTAATTAAATTGCTAGCTAATATGCATAATATGCTAATACGCAACTACTTAAAAGACAAGTGTTCCTGAAATCTTTTATAACATTATGCATGAAGAGTTGCATAAATGATAATTGTTTTTGACAGGTTTCTTTATATACTATTGGTTAGTCCAAAAAAAAAAAAAAAAACCTAATTTGTATATTTAAAATATAGATATGATATGACAGATATGCATAAAATCGTGTTATGAATAATTGTGAGTCCACCTGAAGTCCTGGTCTAATTCTAATTAGATGTCTAATTCATGTCTAATTCATAAAAATAAAATGTGTTACATTTATGATGTAAAAAAAGGGCAACTGTGGCTGCCAGAACTTTACAGAAAAAATTGGAAACATTTTAGGTTTTATGGATTCAACTTACATTTACAAAAACAAAATACAAATAAAAATGATATATTAACCAAAGTAATAATAAAGCAGTGTTTCTACAAGTTATATAAGTGTATTAAATGACCCTTCCACAAATTAAGGCTTGAAAATAGTCCTTCATTGATGCAGAAAGTCATTAAAAGTTGCACTGCAAAAAATGTATCGTCTTGTTTTGAAGTACAATTATGTAATGATATAATATTAATATTAAAATAAGAACAAATATCTGCCAATTGGAAAAAGTAACTTTTTTACCTTTTGAAAAAGTAATTTTTCTGACCTCATTGGCAGGTATTTGTTTCATTTGTCCTTTCTTCCATTTTGATTTACTTTGTCTCATAAAGGCCTTAAAATATCTTACATTTACCATCATAAAACCTGCAGAAACCACGCGATGATTTTCTCAGAAAAATGAGACTGAATTCCCAATTCAACATGTCTCATCTGACACAGTTTTTCTTGTCAAGTAAATATGTCTTGTCGTGTTCAGATGCATTACAGGAAAACAAGACAAAACACTGATTAGTAAAATGCACATTGGGTAGTGCAAATGAACAGAGACGGAGCCATGATATGCTGCCTATGTGTGTTTATGCCTGCTGTACAGCGCCAGCCATATGTCAGCATTCTGTGGTCACATCTGTCGAAAGGGGCACTCACAGATTGGGAGTGTGTGAATGTGTGTGCATAAGAGAGAAAGAGAAATAGAGAGAGAGATTTCTGAGCCTTATACGCCTGCCATATCTCATATTCATGTCTCTTTCTGTCACCTGTTCATTTGTATGGCTGTGACAGATCTCATTATGGCTTTGGCACTGCTTCAGCCCGTCTTGCCAATGCAGCATTCCGGGGTGGAATTTTGAACGTGTGCGCTTGTTCTGCATCGCGTGCACACGCACACACCCGCCTGCTTCGCCAATTACTGCCGTTGTCCGCTGCTGCAAACATGACAGAAACAATAGCATTAATTATCTGTACACAGATAGCGTGGTTTGAGCATGTCGACAGAGATGCCGTCAGTTGCTGAGAGTGTTTTAATTGTCGATTAGCTAACGAGGGCCTAATTAACGGGAAAAAACTATTAGTACCATCTGTCATGCGAATGTCAGGGATATTGTCATGCTGCAAGATGTTGATTAGTAACAATGTGCTTTTGGCCTGCAGGCCGCAACACCTCAAGTTAGGGTTAGTCTTAATGACAAGGTTAACCTGCTGACAGAATGTTAATGTGTGGAGTGGGTTTAATGGCATTAACTAAACACAATATGGGTACAGTGATTGCAAGGCAAAGGTCATTGCAGGGGTTTGAACAATATTCTTGATTACATAATGTATTTTTGAACCTTTCCTATTTTTGAAATTTTCTTGAACTGTATGGGTTATACTTTTGTTCTTCCTTGATTGATTTTAACTAAGCCATCCACTGGGAGTATTTTTCACCCATGAAAACAGAAAAGGATAGGTAGCACTGTAAGGTATTTTTTTATTTTTTTATTGATTTTTAGATTTTAATAATTAACATTAATAATGCATGTTGATTCATTTATTTAGTTCCATGATTTTATTTATGAATTCATTCATTTTTCCTTAACTTTATTTATTTTCATTTATTGTATTTATTTCCATTTATTTCCACTTATTTATTTAATTTTCATTAATTTTTCATGAATTAATTATCTTATCTATTTTCATTTATTTTAATCACGTAATTGACATGATCAATTCAATGATTCAATGATTCATGTTTTTATTGTATTTGTTTATTTTATTAATAGACTTTTAGAATTAGTTTATTTTAATTAATTGTCAATTCATTAACATTTCTGTTTTCATTATTTGTTACTTTAAAAATATTTCTTTATATATTTATTTATTGATTTATTGAATGATTTATTGATTGGTTGAATTTAATGAATTATTTCTTGCATGTATAATCTTAAATTATATATTTTAAATATATAGCCTATACATTTTTAGGTGATTAACTGAAATCTATTTATCTTACTAGGTTCAAAAACTACTTTATATTGTGTTATGTATCCTTAATGTCCAAATGTACTGCAGATCAGTGCATTAACTGAATGAAAAAGAAGTGTTGCTGTTGTTTAGTGTATTTAAGTATATGGTTAGGACCAATTATCCTTCACATACTAAAAGACTCGTTAATGGAATCATTAAGGAGCTGTAACTGTTCAGTGGATTCAGAACCAGAATCGTTAAATTCTTCACGATGTCCCTTCCCTAATGGCAGTGTTGGTTAAAAATCATCTCTGACTTGCTTTTTGGGAAATGTTGTGAAGTGCAGCGTCTGGTAATGTGTGTTAAGGTAATGGCTGTTAACGCGTTCTGCATTGTGAAGAGCACATTTGATAACGTCAGACGGATAATGTATGAAGTGTCAGGGAAGATGATTTGCTCTCTTCTCATCTCTCCGTGCTGCATATGGCCCTTATTGATTAAGATTAAACCCTCATCCTTTCTGCTTATTAAAATATTGATCAGGGAGCAGAGAGCAGCCGACGAGGGAGTCCAAAATGGAACTGTGCGTGCGTGTGTGTGTGTGTGAGTGAGTGAGAGTGAAAGAGACTTTTGAGCAAGTATCTGCATGTAATGTTGTTGTCAGCTCCTTTTTTGTTGTAGGACAATAAAATGATAAAATGACACTTATTAAAATGGTGTTATTAATTATACAGTGAAAGCTAAACAGATGGGGATGACAGTGATAAACAATGCAGCGTCTGGAGACAAGTTTTTTTGTGTTTATAAATGTGTTGTTGTGTGTCTGAAGTGTGATTGTGTGTTTAATGTATGTGTGTTTGTGTATCTGTCACTTATGAATCAATCCAATAGTATTAGCGTAATTTTTATGACAAAGTACCATGGTAGTTATATGATTCTCAGAAATGCATCATCATAATCCCATAGTTTTTCGGACCTAATACCATGGATTTTCAGGTTTATTATATCTTACTATAGTATTTTACCATAGTACCATTTTTAATGTTATATCATGGTATATTAATGGTCCCTCAAAAAAAAAAGTATTTCCATGTTTTTGTACGTAATAATTCAGCAATTTTACCTGATATATTTATCAAATACTACCATGGTACCAATATGTTATTTTGTACCTTTACCATGGTATATTGGTGTTCTTGAAAGTTTTGTATGAAAAGCAAAATCACCATGATAGCACCACAGTACTGTTTATGTACAAATAAATGCTTCGTTTTTTCTAAGAGAAATCTATTCTTTTATTCAGCAAGGACATTAAATTGATCAAAACTGACAGTAAAGATATTTATAATCTTATCAAGTAATTGTTTATTTGAAATAAATGCTGCTCCTTTAAACATTCTATTCTGGAATTCTAAAACTTTAAAATCTAGAATCCTGAAAAAGCATATTCGAATAACACATGACAGAATGAAGGATCATGTGACATGGAAGACTGCTTAAAATGATATTGTAATATATAATAATATTTTAAAATATATTCAAATAAACAACAGTTTATTTAAACAGTAATAATATTTCAGAATATATATCTGTATTTTTGATCGAATAAATGTAACTTTGTTGAGCATAAGAGACTTATTTTAAAAAGGTTTACAAAGCGTCTGAATTGTTTTACATTGGAGTACATGACACTGGAAAAGGCTTTGCCACCTGGTAGCATCCCTGTATTGGGGTACCACCGCAGCACTTATTTTTAAAGACAGTGTGACAGTGTGTTTATGTGTGTGTGGTCTGTAGGAAACATAAGGGGCTATTGTTTTGTGACCTGCGAGACCTCAGTTCTCTCTTTATAGTCCTCTAGAGACCCCACTGCTCCCTATTTACCTCTCTTGCCTCTCTTTATCACTCTCTCTCTCTCTCTCTCTCTCTCTCACACACACACACACACACACATTCTCATGTTAACCTTTATCTTCCATGCATCCCGTGCACTACACACTCCTACACACAGAAACTCTTTCACAGCGGGACGTTAGTCAAAATATGTCTTTGCAGAACAAAACACAAACGCACAAACTATTATATCTTTCTTTCTCCTTTCTCTTCATCCTTATCGACCAAACAGCATCTTTGTGTCTCTCTCTCTCTCTCAGTCTCCATCTTTTATTCTGTCTCCAGACATACCCAGAATGCAACAGCTCTTCTCTGCTGGATGACAGCTGAACACTGGCATTGAAGGGATTTCAGAAGGTGAAACAGTGAAAGTGTCGCGTCCCACACACATACACAAGCTTTCTTTTGCACTTGTGTACCTCTGGTGATGTCATCAGCGATGTCAGTTTTTGGTCGTGTTACTCCCATTGGGAGGAGTGTGTGGGGTAGAGAAAGTTTATGACTGTGTGTATGAGATATGTGTGGGGTTGTTGGTTTTTAGAGAGATGTGTTTTTGTGTGATAGGCAAGGTTTTTATTTATTTGGGAAGTTATGTGAGCGTGAGGTACTGTGTGTTAGTTTAGTGTGTTTGCTTGTGTGTGTTCCAGATGGAGAGGTTTGTGTGTTTATTTGTGAGGTACTCCCCTACAGAGGCAGTAACTGCGCATTTCATGTATTTATGTGAATTATGAATGAAAATGTGGATTCAAAATGGGATTGCAATAGAGTGCTGTGGGGCCAATGAGACGTTTAAGGAAATAAAACAAAATAAGTACTACCTACTACTGTACTGTGCTGTAAATAAGTACTACTGCTGTTGTAATAATATTAATAATAATAATGTAAAAAAATTACTGTATTTGACATAATTACTAGCTGATTCTTCTTTGTTGTTTTATTCTTTGACATTATTAATTAATGTTAATTAAAGGATAATAAAGCATCATTTTTATAGAAACGACATATTTAGGCATCTAAATATTTCTAAAGCCTTTGTGTGAGACTATTACCTGTCCTGTGATGAACAGGTTTGACTCAGATGCTCAGAATAAGAAAAAAATGTAAAACTGATATCAATTTTGGCATAATTACTGTGTCCTGTCTTTTTCGGGAAAATCTACCCAAATCTGAACTAAATCTTACGAAACCCAATCTTAATTTTGAAAAATAATTAATAAGTAAAGCATGTTTTTATGTTATATTTATATAAACTACCATTCATACATTTGGGTCCGTAAGACTTTTTTTTATTTTTTTTTTTTATTAATTCCTCAAGGATTGATTAATTTGACTACAATAAAACATTTATAATGTTAGAAAAGTTTCCTTTATTAAAACTTCTTTTGAACTTTCTTTTCATCAAAAAATCCTGAGAAAATGTATCACGTAACAACACAATTATTAAGCAGCAGAAACATTTTTAACCGTCGTAATAATAAGAAATGTTTCTTGAGGAGCAAATCAACATATTAGAATGATTTCTAATATAAAACTGGAGTTATGATGCTGAAAATTCTACTTTGCCAATCAAGTAAGAAATAAAATGTTTAAATATATTCAAATTATACATTTTTTTGTAAATTGTAAAACTGACAACAAAACAACAAAATATGACAGTTTTTGATGTAATAAATGCAGCATTGGTGAGCTAACCTCAAACATAATTTAATAAATAACTTGATTCTGTTTTCATTTTTAGGTAGAGCTGGTGAGTTATATTAGCCTTTACAAAAAAAACAAAGAAGTCTAAGTAAACATTTGTTTAATGCCCTATTTGTTTGAAGTAGGAATATGTGGTGTTACAGTGGTAGTGTGTATGTGTGAGTTAGGAGGGTTTTTTTATTAGTGTGTGTGTGTGGTAGGGAGGTGTTTTGTGCTCAGACAGGTGTGTAATAGGTGGATGAAAGCATCATGTTACACACACCTTTACACACGATCAATGCTGACCTGAAAGAGCGAGAGAATACATATCACACATTGAGCTGTGGTGAAGGAGGGAGGAGCAGATGTGCTGATGGAGAGATGCTCTTAGTAGAATTGTTATTTCAGATTGATGTGTTGAATAAAGAAAGTGCTTCATCCTTCCCTCTCATGCTCGTTCCATCCAGCCGTTGAGTGGTATCAATCTCTTCCCCGGCGTAATGAAATACCCTCTCCCATCATTTCACACACACATACACATGTCTCTTTTGGTTCAAGTTCAATCTGATTATGGTCTGTCTAAATATTTTGCCCCACTGAGATATTTTATGAAGATGTTTGTCCGGAGGAGCCAGAGAGAGGGAGAAAAAAAGAGAGAGCGTGAGGAAGGGAGGAGTAATGATGCTTGGTGACTGATAAAAAGAGACTCAACATTCCCCCTGAGGACCACACACACACACACACACACACATATTGACTTTTACTATCTAACACAAAAATTTACACAAAAACATTATTGTCACTAGCCTCACAGCAATAACAGTTCAGATTCTCACTTGTGCACACACTCTTGTTGTGGAGATGATAAGGATATGATAATGTTATTGAGCGATCGGTGTAGACAGGGGCAAACAGCAGGGAACCGGAAGTAAAAATCCCATTCATTTTCTTCACAGAGAAATTGATTTTTGTGATAACACATAAACCTTTTCAGACAGACCTACCATGAGCTCCAAGGTTATTAATCGATGGTGTACATCCTTGAAGAAGCCACATCAGTGTGATTTGAACTCCATTTTTCAAATAAATACGCTATTCTCAATCTCTATAGACCTAAAGAGAGACCGACCAATCAGAGACACTGTGGTAAATAAGCTCAGCAGCGACTGTTTGCTTCAATGCGGCTTTGTGAATCATATGTATTTGAATAAATTTTATGTATGTATTTATTTATGACTTATAGCTAATAGTTTGTAAACACATCACAATAATCCACAAGTAATCCTCATGACTACAGTCCGTCCATCATCTTATGAAGTGAGATGTTAGCTGCTGTTTGTAATAAACAAATCCATCAAGACATGTTCATCTTCAGGTCATCGATTCTGTCCGAAATCCATAATAACGCTTCCTCCAGTGAAAATGTACATCTCCTGTTATCCTCTCACATCAAAATTAGTTTAGAAGCGTTTTGAGCCATTTTACTTGTAAACAGTTTCATAATTTCTCATTATTTTTGCACGTCTCTCCTAAATTCAGATTAGATGGATTTTTCGCTGGAGAAAGCAATATTATGAATAGAAGATAATTTAAGCAGAAGCAATGATTTAAAATTAAAAATGGTTTCTTATAAATATGCAGCTTTTCCCTTCATAAGATATGAATTATTTGTGGATTTTTGTGATGTTTTTATCAGATGTTCGGACTCTTATTCATGGCAGAGGATCCATTGGTAAGCAAGTGATGTAATACTACATTTGTATTTAAATTTAATTCCTGATCTGTTTTGTTGAAAAAACAAACACCTTGGATGTCCTGAGCAAATATTTAGCAGATTTTTATTTCGGAGTGAACTATTCCTTTAACTCTTGCACCGTTTTTTCAAAATTTTGCAGAAACAATGTGCCTCAAATGAAATATTTATTGAAGATATTCTAAAACACTTATGGAGAAAATGAATGTAAAAAGAGAGTGGCTGAAATTGTGTCTGGCCCCTGTAGCTACCCTTGAGGAGACCTCTCAGTCACATCTGTTGTTTTTAATATAAACTGATGTTCAGTTTAACTATATCAGCACTTTTCGTCTGGCTTTGCTTAAAGATGCAGATTTTACATTATACACAAAAACAGGGTTTTTAGAGAACTACTAATTAGACACTAGATAATTAGACAGGGCATAATGATATCTTGGGACATGGTGCAAAATCATATTATAAATTTATGTTTTGTTTTTTTTTCAAATAATGTTAAATTTAAATCTTAAAATTAAACATTGAAATGTATTACCACCATGAATCAATATGTGAATAACATACAAATATAAGCTGTGCTGGGGAAAGTTACTTTTAAAAGTCGTGCATTAATTATTGCAAATTTGTGTCATATTCCGAGTTTGCAGTTCACTATTTTTATTCATTTTAAAGTGTTACTCCACCTCAAAAAGAAAATTTTGTCGTGAATCGATATATATGAAAGTGACATGGTAACTTTTTTTCTTTATTCTTCTGAGGACGTTTTCAGAAATGTCATGCCTACAGGAAAACCAAAAGCACACATGCACACAATCGACATTGCAGGATCCTGGCATCATTAATTTCTCTCATTAAGCCTCATTGTATCTAATGAGAGTCTTGGTGTCAACATCCCTGCTGTGTTAGAATGGCCCTCTGCAGACACTTACCATATCACAACAAACCTCTCGTTCATAATCGCATAAATGTCACCGCCACAAACAGAAACAGACTGAAGTTCGTCTTCAGATCTCGTCAAACTCTCAGACTTGATCTATCTGAGACGTGGCAGGATTGAGGTTGACGTTGAGCGATTGTCCAGTATCTGCCACCTGCCTAGAGCTCTGAACCTAATTCGCATCTGCGTGAGTCTTTTTTTTCCCTTCATGTCACCCTCTAATGAGACTGCTAATGACCAACACCTGTCTAACAGTCCATCGCAATCTGAGATCAGTTTCTTTTGCTCTGTGTCTGATCCCATCTAATGAAGAGCCTCCATCGGTGGATCTCAGATCAGCACTTGCTATTTTTCTCATTCGATAGCAGCATGGGCTCAGGTTTGTGTTCCAGCTGATTAAACTCTCTTTCAAACGTGTGAGAATGTGCTTTAATGGAAATGGTTTGGAATAAAAGGCGGTGTTTTGTTGCAGACAGTTGTGCTGCGGTTTGGCGTGGAGTTCACAGCGTTGACAGAGGCCCAGGGGAAGCGCTCTATTCACAGTGGAGCGAGATGGAGACACTGTTGTGCTGGATGAGGGAACAGCAGGAGGACTGAACTCAGAAGCTGTGTGAACGCTTGCCAGGCCAAAGTTTAGTGCTGGTGTTTTGCAGAATGAATGTGAGTTTTGGGTGAGTATCAATGTGTTTTAGTTCTGTGGCGGAAAACTAAAAAATACTGTCTTTGTAGAGGTACTGTAGGAAGTCCAATTTCCATCTTCACTCAGCATCCTGTTTGGTTTTGGTGGAAAGAATAAAAAAAATAAATAAAAAAATAAAATAAAATAAAATAAAAAAATAAAATGAAATAAAATAAAATAAAATCTGAAATTGATCAGAAATAAGCACTGAGGACACTAAATGTTACTTGGTTTTGATGAAAGATCACTTGAATTTGTTCTAGATCATTAAATATGATGTATAATAGAGTCTTGGAAACCAGTCTAAAACTTCCTAATATTAATGCATTGAAAAGGAAATATTAGTGTACTGCTTACTAATGTGTGTGTGTGTGTGTGTGTAATTAAACAAAAAATATAGAAAAAAAAATAACATTATGCATTTTTATTTATTTCTAATTAAATAATTTATGATAATATAATAAAAAAATAAATAATATAATAAACATTGATAGCCTAGCAATAAATTATAAACATAAAATATACAATTTAGAAATAGTAATGTTATTAATTTATTTGATGTAATATATATATATATATATATATTTATTAGAATCAGATATACAATAAATGTATGCTTTATGTATAAATAAATAAAAGTGAATAAATATATAAAATATTGATTTAATTTTTACTTACCCTCTCGTCATTTCAAACATTGGTTTCGATCTGTGTGAGGGTGAGATAATGCTGACAGAATTGACTTTTTTCTGTGAATTATCCCTTTAAGGCATATACTAAATCCCACTTTAGGAACTACTTGTTACACATTCAGACAGAACACACACCTTTAGAAATGAATGCGTGCACATACACACACACACATATCAAGGAACCAAACACTTTGCACCGCTGTATCGTCTTCTGCTGCAGTCTGAACTTCCCTCAGCCTCGGAGACAAAATGTCCTATAAAATAGAGCAATTTGTGTGTGTTAGATGCGTTTAATGTTTATTTTATCGTCCTCAGGGAAAAATTACATTTGAAGAGTAAAAAAAGAACAAAACCAAGTGATGTGCGCTAGAAATTTAATTAGGCTGAATCTGTGTTTGTGTGTCTTGTGCAGATGTGCAAGTGTGTGTGTGTGTGTAAGACACTTGTATAATGGCTAGATCAGACACAGAGACAGGGATTCAATTACTGTGGCCTGTTCTCACTCACACCCCCTGGCGATACACCAGCTCTCATTTAAACACACACACACACACACACACATTACTCATTACACATTACTCACAGCTCTGTAATATTGCAGGAAACAAAATATAT
>JAUYWG010000048.1:6963873-6974442 GCA_034779775.1 Enteromius afrohamiltoni
ACACACACACACACACACACACATTACTCATTACACATTACTCACAGCTCTGTAATATTGCAGGAAACAAAATATATAGCTTGCTGTACGACAGCATTAGAAAATAAAACAAACAGAGAAAGCGCACAAATAATCTTAAGAGATCAATCGTCAAACCCCGGCGGAAGAGAGCGGATGATCGGTGTATTGGAAAGCAATCTGTGAGCTTTTTGTAATTATGATTATTTATACAGGCCTTTAACTTTGGTATTGTGCCTGACATCAAATGAATATGACAATCGATCGCGTGGATTCCTCTGCAGGGCGCACATTTCTCATGGCCTACATTTCTTTTCATCCTCTTTCTCTGCCTCTTGCTCTTTCTTTAAAGAAAACACACACCCACAAGCTTACACGTGCACACACACACACACACACACACATCAGTGCAGCTGATGCCATTTTAATGGTAATGTGTATTATTTCTGTTTTACTAGCTTTGCCAAACAGAATTGTATAAAAATTGGGTTGCACAATATAATTGTAACGTATCGGTAATCGGTTGATATTTGGAATTTGTTATGTTAATACTAAGTATAATTATGCCCATTTCTTTATTATAATATTTAGCTGCTAACTTAAAGTTAATCTTCAAATACATCAGTACTTCAGTAACACTCTTAATTCTTTGAAAATGTACATCATAATACTGTGAAGCATAAAACATTTAAAATTAATCATAATAATTATTATTAATAAAAATAATACATTTTAATATTAATATTGAATATTTTTATTAATAATATAAATTCTATCTGTCTATATAATCTGTTGAGCTCAAAATGTATATTGTACGATTTCCTTGTTGTAAGTGTTCCATTTGTTGTAAGTACTTATATAAAATAATAGTAATTAAATAATAATGTCATTGATTCATTTTATTTTATATATAACTGGATTTTTAATATATATTCATTTAATGCGTTATTTTAATGTAGACACATTTTTGCATACTTTTTTTATTAAAAATATACAAATTATTTTTTATTAAAACATTTTTTTTATGTATTTTTAAAATAAATTTTATACAATATATATATATATATAATTTTGTTTTCTTTTTTAAATAGTTATATATTGTATACTGTATTTTTGATATACAGTTATGTGCACCGTGATTTTAGACCAATGACATTTGACCATGGATGGAGCTTTTCAGTGTGATGCTGCATCTCTGTTTGCTGCTGATTAGAATAAACTCTGAATTAAGAACACAAAACTTTTTATTGTTTTTCCCTCTTTCATGTCTTTCTTTTAAATTGTCACTGTTATCTTGTCTTGTTCTTCTCGTTGGTGTTGTTTTCTCTTTCTACAGTATCTGTCTCTCTCATTTAGTTTTCACTGTGTTTCATATTTCATCCACAGGTCTCACTCGAGATCTCTGCCGCAGGTATAATCCAAAGCAACATGTATGCAAGCCCTCCTGAAATCTCTGAAAAAAATCTATACGGCAGTGCAGGTTTGGTCCAAGGACATCTCACACACACACACACACACAAAAGCCTTTCTTGAACCATCGGCTGCTGTTTATCAATCCTCAGTGCTGCAGGTCTGACAGCAGCTACACCTCCATCTCGAGCTGTCAGCTCAAACACACCACACCATCTGATGGAGAGAGGGAGACAGGTGAAGAAGGAGGAAGATAACATAGTCAGATAGCATGCTAAAGGTCAGCATTGCTGGTGTTGCTTGACATTGTAGGTGTCTGGTATCTCAACATTATCCTATCAGCTGTTTTTGCTAGAGTTAATTCCTCCAGTTTTTCGACATAACCCAGAGGAAAATTCAGTTGCCCTAAGGTTTATTTTCTCACGGATAGCTCCGTTATGAACTATATTTGCTGTTTGCTGAAAATTGTTCACTTCACCACAGCTTAAATCTCATTTCTGTACAGATTTGACATCAACGGCAAAACATTATTGGAACTAGTGCTTCACATAAAAGATTTGAGGATGAAAAAATGTTTATTATCAACTTGGTCTCAGATGTTTCTTCAAAAATAAGACATATAATAAGACATGTAGAATTTCAATACTGATAAATAAATAAAAACTGCTAAAACTGTAATAATATATAAACATATATTAAAATATAAATACATTTCATACACTTAATCTAATTATTAATTTCAGTTCTAATTTTGTTTAAATATATCACATGGACATGGGTCATGATCAGCTTGAAGTTAACATCAAAATGCTATTGGTTCCTATGACAAATATTAGAATATTAGTAAAATAATATTAATATTTTTCTGTGATCTTTGCATTTGGTTGCAGATATGTCTTATTTTTACAATTTTAATACTGAGGATGAGATGCATTAAATAAAAAGTACATTTGTTTTTAAATAATATTATTTAAATTTAATTAGATGGTTTGAAATCAACACCAAAATACTATTGGTTCTCATACATAAAATATAAAATATTTTTTACGCAACATGAAGAAAATATTTTTGTGTGAATTAAGTGTAAACGTGGTCTCGTGTGTTTCTTTTAAAATGTAAAAATATAAGGAGAATTTTCATATGCTGTAGATGATTAAATAAATTTTTAAAAAATAATTTAATTTAAATGTAATATAAATGTAAAAAAATAATAATTTAAATGTAATCATAAATATTAAGTCTTAAAACGTTTTTTTTTTTTAATATGTTGCATAAAGATGTATCATGGTGGAAAATAACACCAAAACTCTTTAGGTTCTTGTATGGCATATAAAAAGTGAAGAAGGAGCAGGAGGAAGATAACATAGTCAGATAAGGTCAGCATTGCTGGTGTTGCTTGACATTGTAGGTGTCTGGTATCTGAACATTATCCTATCAGTGGTTTCTGCTAGAGTTCACTCCTCCAGTTTTTCTACAAAACCCAGAGGGAAAGATCTGATGTTGAAATAATGATAGTATTTTTTAAAATTATTACTGTACGCTCTTAAAAATAAAGGTGCTTCACAATGACATAGAGGAACCTTTTTGTCTAAATGCTTTAACATCTGAAAAACCTTTCTGCTTCACAAAAGGCAAAGAAAGAGATGGATCTGTAAAGAATCTTTGACTCAATGATTCTTTGTGGAACCAAAAATGATTCTTATAGCATGACTGTAAAAAACAGTTTTACAAGTATATCAACTTGACTTGTTGGAGTTTCTTCACAAATGATGTTGGTGATAAATTTTTTATAATATTTCAATATGCTTTATATTGATTAATTAAATAATTACTGTCATGCAGAAAAATATAGAGCTATAAACTGAGAAATATTTAAGTTCAGACTGAGATGTTCTGATGGTAGACTTCTGGTGTCTTAGCAAGTCTGAGGGCAATCTCTAAAAGAGACATGTGAGATTATTGGGACCTTTTTCTCATGAGAAATGTCCTCATGTAATCTCCTTATCTAACAAAGAGAAGCCACTGAGAAATTAAGACATTTTTTTTATCTCAGTAAGGAGAAATCAAAGTAAGGCAGAAGTGATCAAATGGATTTGGTTATGGTAGAACGAAGAGGAAGGGCAGGAATCGCCAGCAGTTGTGTTCAAATCAGAGTTTGAAGTGTAGATGATTGATGATGTAGAATCATGACCTTGAGAGAGAGAGAGAGCTGCATCAATTATTCACCTCAGTAAAAACACACAGGGAGATTTGCTGTATGTTAGCTGCTCTCAGTATCGACCTCTAACCCCTGAGGTGTGCGTCAGGATGACTTACGGGTAAGCAGCCATGCACTCGGCCGGTGTGTGTCATGGGTGCATGTGTACTATACGAACACATGTTTGTGCTTGTGTCCATGAAAAAGGGTTTGTCTAGAGCTTATGAAAATAATGAGGTGAGGTGATGAGGTGATGCTCAAAGTCTGTTTTACCTTTTTAGTAAAAAAAAAATTCACTTTACTAAAACAAGTGGTTGCAATCTATTTTAGCTACATTTAAATAAACTTAGTTGACTAACTTTCAACATTTAAATATAGCTAAAATTTGCAACCAGTTGCCTTAAATACATTTCAAGAGTCCGGCCTGATCGCCATGTGCCCCCCGGGAGCAGAGTGTAAAGGGGCCGTAGATTGCTTACATAAGACTTCTGGCGATGCGAGCCATATTGGGGCGTTAATAGGAGAAAGGTTAAGGCAGAGATGGACTCTGAACCTTGTAACGATGATTACTGGAAATTAGGTGTCCCCGACTAAGCAAGCCGAAGGACGAAGAACCAGAACTCAGTGTGGGAGAAAAAACCTTGGGAGAAACCTTGGGTTGGCGGTATTTAAAGCGAAGCTTCTTGGCACTGATAGGATGATCAGGTAATAGGACGATTGGAGGCAGCTGTGGTTAATCATTCATACATGCTCCCCCTGAAATTAGTTTGCAAACTTCATTTAGTAAATTTTAAAGTGTAGTGGCATAATTTGACAGTTAAGTACCTAATTCTTGTTACAGTTACTGTATGTGTACTGATATTGTACCTTGTAACTCCATTTTTCTTATATGTATTTTTATTAATGTAAGAAAAGTAAGACACATTTAGACACTTTTTAAATATTTTTTTAAAATATTGTTTTAAATAATGAAATAAATATAAATAAAGCATCAACATATATTTTAAAGAAAATTAATAATATTAAATAAAAATATTTCATATGATAATTTTCTTCTATAAATTCAAGGAACATCATGTTTTATCGTTTAATGTGTGAAATATAAAGACATTCTTACTTGAATGGGTCTTTAAGACCATATACATTTGCGTATTAGTGTACACTAAATAAAATCCAAAATATTATGCCAATAATAAAAAAGTCAAAATAAATAAATAATGGTAAATAAAATACAAATTAAATAATTATAATATCCATTTAGTGAAAAATAAAAATAGGAAAAGGTCTTTGAAATACATTTATTTTATGTTACATTTACATATTTATGTACTTGATAAATATTACTTGCAATTGGAACAAGTCCAAGTAAAGATATACTGATCTGAGTGGAACTATTGCAAGTATACTTATACATTTTATGCATTAAAAGACCAATGTTATTCAGCGCTTTTCGTTTTAAACTTAATATTAAGAAATGTGCATTGTGCACAAACCTAGAAAAAAGTTTCATTATAATTGTCTTTGTAATTATCAAAAGTCTTGATATAAAAGATGTTAGTAGATATACTTAGTATGAAATAAATGTATTTTAAATATATTACTTTTTTAGTGATTTAATAGCTATATATAATATAACACGAATGCAAAAGATGAAACATAGACAAAATTTACAACAATAAAAAATGATGAAATGTAATGTGAAATATGAGCTGGACATTTTCTTGACAGGGTTTGTGAGATTCATCCAGACTCTTCTCTGAGCCTGTGTGATGTGTATGTGCCCACAAATTTTATGGTTATATAAAATCTCATCTCCTCAATGATCAGGCTTATAAGAGCAAAAATGACGACAAAGGAAGAGACAGATATAAAAACTGATGGAGAATTTCTGAACATGAGAGATGGATAATGTGTTTTATTCAGAAGCCCATGATTGACAGTCCATTTACCTCTTAAAGTACTTGAGAACAGTGAATGTTTCCGTCCTGATTGTTTCTTGGTAGTGGTATCTAAGGAGAGCCGTGTTCCTCTATTTCTCTCTCTGCTTCCATCTTTTCACTTAAACTTAGAGATTGACTCCTGTTGTGTCGGAGTGAAAAGCATGTTCTCCGAAAAGCTCATCACCCCATCCGGGAATTATGTGAGTCATCCTCAGGTTCTTGAACACAGTGCTTCCGATTGCATTCACTCCTTTAAAAGATTACATCGAAAATTTCAAACTGTCCCGGATTGTGTAAAAATGGCTGGAAAAATAATTGGCTGCGGCTTGCAATGCGCTTTTCTTAGAATAGCTAAAAATATTCCAGATTTTATTATATTCTAGCAAAGAATATTACACACCTGCGTTATCTATGTTACTGGAATTGAAGTGTTGGGTGAAATGATCTGCAAATAGACAAAATGAAAATAAGTGTTGTTTTTCTTGATTTAAACTTTTTTTAACTAATATTTCTTATTAATTTAATGAAATTGTGACATTTCCAATTGCATCTGACATATTAGAGTTAAACAGTCTTTTTGTTTTTAGTCTATTTTTTATTCTTTTCTGCGTGTCTACAGATGTTTTATTTATTATTTTAATTTAAAAAAATGTCTCACTTTTAAAATGAGTTACACTACATATCTGCATATATATATATATATATATATATATATATATGCATTTAAAATATTATCCTATAAATAAAATAAAATATGTAAAATCTCCAAATGCATTTGACGCATTACTAAAAATAGATTTGTAAAGATTTTGACCAACAAACTGCTTCTGCAAAACAGTTCAGATGGATACTATATTTAATATAAACTGACAGACTGCTGCGGTTATGATTTAAATACGTTGAATGTACAGATGAAAAAGCATCTGTCAGCAGAAATAAGGTAACTATGGGTAAAGCGCCTACATATGAAGTAAAAGCAGCACAGTTTTGTGTGCATATATAAAATATCAAACCCCTCCAGACTGTCCTTCTTCAGTAGTAAGGTACTGTGTTTTATTGCTTATATGTAAAACTGACTGGCTTTGTCAGACTTTGTTATAAAAAAAACGTTCTAAATATGTCATGCTGTTACTTTCATTATACAGCAGGTCTACAAATCAAAGGAAATTGGGAACAGTGTTGGTCTAGTTTTGTTAATCATTTGGTTGGTTTTTGACTGGTTTAATTGGTCATTTGGTCGGTTTTGGGTTGGTTTCAACTGGTCATCGGGGTGTTTTTATTGCACAGACCTGGCAACCATGATTTAGGTGAAAAGCCAAAGACAAATTTGCACAGTAGTGAACAATTACTGTGATACAATATCTAATCTAATCTAATTTAAATAAGTTAGACTTGCGGCTCGCATGCGACCACCAGCTGTGGCAAAATGACGCAGCGGCGAAAGAAAGCTCACATGTAATGATCCAAACAAATGCCTACAAGAAAAAAGGATAAAAAAAGGGAGAGAAAAAAGGCGACAAAGTCGTGACAGAAGTTTTTGTGTGTGTGCGTGTATGTGAGAACTTCTCGTTGTACAGGGGAGGTTTTGAAGTTTCTCTCTCTGCTCTTTCCCCATGAGAACTGGCCTCCCTCTTTCTTCCTGTCAGCCCTCCAGATTGTTCTCTTTTCTCAGCAGCATTCTTTCCCTCCATCCTGCACAAACGAGTGTCGGGTTGCACTCAGCACCTGTTGGGGGTTGAAAGCATGTGGGATTAGACTGTTCACAGCTAACGAGTTCAAGGACTCCATTACTGCATCCACAGAACAAGCCAGACACAGCAGTAGTCGCAGGGCCAGGTGTAGATGTGTGATAGAGAAAGGAACTGCTTTCTGAAGTGTTCGCTGCTCCCTGCATACTGCGATATATCTGGAAGTTTACTAGACAAAATACAACATATATGAAAATAATATATTGCAAAGTTACTATTATTATTTTTAATCTTCAATTAATCTTTTTTCTTTTTTTTACTCTCAGTCTATATATGTATGTATGTAGTATGTGTGTGTGTGTGTGTGTATGGTTCAAAGATGAAAAAGTGTTTACCAAAAAAAATTAAATAAAATTATGTGTAATTGTTGTTGTTTTAACCCCTATTAAAAGTTTCTGTTTAAATTAATTGCAATTTAGTTTTTTTTTTTCCTGAGCCAAATGCTATAATAAATAGGCTATACCAAATTCCCTGATTTACTAAATTAAACAAAATTTACTAAATGTCATTCAGTGTAACAATCTTTTTAGGCATATTTAAAACAAAAATTAATTTTTATGACACATTAAAAGATAAATTACTTTTAACCCCAAAACTAATGTAGTGTTGTAATTTAATTTTCTTTTTATTTGCCACTAATCCTAGGTAAAAAATTTGTCCAATAAAACTCAATATGATTCCTCATTCTTTTAGATTTTTTTTTTAAGATTAATTGGAATGTACAATAAAAAACATGATTTCTGAAAACAGATATAAACAGAGTTATACGTTTTTGCAAATATATTTAAAATTAATTTTTAATATATATTTCTTTAATAATATTTCAAATACAAAAATAATTTAAAATCCCCAACTACGTTTGACATAGTGCCAAAAGTAGATTAATTAATTATTTATTTTGTATTAAATAAAAAATAAAATGCATAAAAAATTATATAGCCCTAATAAAAAGGTAAACCTTGTGAATATCTTAAATGTGTTTCAGCATTCAGCCTACTTTCCCTTCAGCATTAAAATTTATATGAAATTTATAGCATACTGTAAGTGCATAAATCAACCCTTTTCATGGCAGATGGAAACCCGTTTGATTTTTCTGCCAACTGAATAGACAAAATGCCCTTTCATACTGTACTTCATATAAACACCCTGAAAAGAGCACTTGACAGGGCATGATATCGGGCGAATGGAACGCACTCAGAGAGAGAGGTGACCCCCACTGACGGAAAAAATTAAGACAAGAAGAGCAAGAGGAAGTGAGAGCGATAGATCTGATGTCATCTTGAATTAATGACAAAGAAGAGTAAGAAAAATGGAAGGAAGCAGTGCACAAACAGAGTGATGGATGGAGCGACAGATAGATAAAAAGCTCAGATATTCACAAGGTTCTGCAGATGGATAGTGGGGGTGGGAAGGGAAGAGAAGAGAATGGAACGAAGAGGGAAAAAATGAAAAGAGGGTGAGAAAAAGGGGGGGAAAACAGCAAGACAGAATTTTAGCGCCTGAGGTGATGGCATGAGCGAGAATCATAGAGAGAGAGAGAGAGATGAGACGCTCTGAAAAAGAAGAGAGTGACCAGACGAGCGTGACTGTGTGGAGCAGGTGTATTAAACATGCTGATGCCTTTAAAACAGACAACAGACTATAAATTACTGCAGCGGCTGTTATTAGTGCAGCACAAGAGCAGTGAAGTATAGAAAGACTTCAGTTACCACCCTACACCCATACTAATGCACCAAGAGAGAACAAGAGTAATTAAACTACAGAAAAGAAAGAAGTGGAGTGGAGAAGTGCTGTTCAGGTGATGGAGGGATGGAGATGGAGAGAGAGAGGGGTGATAAAGAAGTAATGAAGGGGACCGAATATGAGAGTGTGCAAACGGCAAGAGCTTAGTGCTCATTAAAAACACAGGCCCCATTAGAGAGCAAACTACCCGTTTGAAAACACACTCACACACACACTGAAAGAGTGCAAGAAGCTGAGGAGAAAAGGAGAGAAATCAGATTGTAGGACATTGTCACACTGTTTGGAAACAATGTTTTCTAACATCCGAACAAAGCGATCTCTCATATCTGCATTAGCAGGCAAATTTCCCCAGTTGTTCACAAATGAGATCTCTTTAATATGTCAGTTTTGTTTTTTTTTGTTTTTTTGGGGGGCAAAAAAAATATTTCAACCCCAGAATTATTGTTTTGTCATTATTTACACACAGAAGGACTTTTCTTAGCTGTTGTTTTATACAATATAATAACAATGAATAAGGAGCTTGAGGGCTACAAAATTACCAACATTTTCAGCATAGGTGCATTTGCACTGTGAGAGACAGAATCTAAAAAGAAAAATCCGGATATCACATTGTATGATTTTTAACAATTTATTTGGGAATTACTGTGTCAAGTAAGTATTTGATCACTTGCTTTTCAGTCAGATTTCTGACCCTCAAATACCTGTTATTTTGCAATAGTCCAGCTACACTCTGCTCATGATTCTAAATTAGTAGCACCTGTTTGAGGTCGTTAGCTGTCATAAAGACACCTGTGCACCCCACAATCGGCCAAAATCTAAGTAGCAACATGGACAAAACCAAAGAGCAGTCAAAAGACACAAGAGACAAAATTGTAGACCTTCACAAAGCTGGAAAGGGCTACGAGGCAATTGCCAAGCAGCTTGGTGAAAAAAGAACAACTGTTGGAGCAATTGTCAGAAAGTGGAAGAGGCTAATGATTACTGTCAATGTCCCTCAGACTGGGGCCCCACAGAAGATCTCTCCTAGTGGGGTATCAATGATGCTAAGAATGGTGAAGAATCATCCCAGAACCTCACGAGAGGAGCTGGTCAATGCTGTGAAGAGAGCTGGGACCATCATTTCCAAGGTTACTATCAGTAATACACTAAGACGTCATGGTTTAAAATCTTGCATTGCAAGTAAGGTTCCCCTGCTTAAGTCAGCCCATGTCCAAGCCCGTCTGAAGTTTGCCATGGACTGTCTGGATGATCCAGAGGAGTTTTGGGAGAAAGTCCTGTTGTCAGATGTGGTCTTAACTGTTTGGAGGAAGAAGAATGATGAGCATCATCCCAATAATAACATACCTACAGTGAAGCATGGGGCTGGAAGCAGGTGTTTTTCTGCACAGGGGACAGAATGACTGCACTGTATTAAGGAGAGGATGAACAAGGCCATATATTGTGACATATTGGGCAAAAACCTCCTTCCCTCAGTCAGAGCATTAAAGATGGGTCATGGCTGGGTCTTCCAACA
>JAUYWG010000048.1:6975625-6995931 GCA_034779775.1 Enteromius afrohamiltoni
CTGGTGGATCTTTATCATTGTAGGGTGGTTGTGTACACACACTTCCAACACACATTTCAGTCCAAACAGCTTGTAAAGGTGCATTATTACCTTTCTGGGCCTTGAACTTGTTGTCTATGCAGGGTCAAAGAGCTCACAGATCAAAAATATCTTAATTTGTGTTCAGAAGATGAACAAAGGTCTTTTGGAATGACATGAGAGTGAGTAATTAATGACTTTTCCTGCTCTGAAATTGATTCCAACGATATTGTTCCTCTTTGACATGGTAGTTGGTGAAGACTTTATTGTTCTCGTACAAATAAAACGATTAAAACTTTATCGTTAACTTTACAGTTATTGTCCTTGGTGTGAACCCACCTTTATACTGTCTGTGGCCAATTCACACAGAGCTACAGAAACCTAACAGCCCCGAATAAACCAGATTTTACAGAACTAAAATGACAAAAGACAAATGGATTCAGTCTGTGACTACAGGTCGATCAGTCTATGACACAGTATTTCTTTGTTCTCATTGTGTTCTGTGAAATGGCTCACTTTGACCCCTGTCAGGAGGAAAATTCTGGATCATTTTCATTGTGTGTGACTCAATTAAGGGTTTTAATACAGAAAGTACCATAAAAGAGCACATTATGACACGCTTCAGTAGGCAGTATTGATAACAGAACTCTGTTTCTCTCTCTCTCTCTGCAGTGCAGTGTTCTGTGTTTCCTGTGACAACCTATCAGTGTTCTCAAATCTATGAGCCATGGAGATGCACGGCCGCCTCCAGCCCTTCTCTCAAAAAGCATGACTCAACAATACCGAGCATCCTCCCACCCCATAATCCTCTGCCCAAGAGATGGCCACCACTCCAGACCAAAGCCATGTTGCCGAAGGTAAAGCCTTGCTTGCGATAATGGATGAATTTCACAGGGCTTTGGTTAATGTGATACCTTGTGAAAAATGCGATATGTGGACGCTAATTTCATGGGGAGGAGAAAAAAAATTAATGAAAAATTTCCTCTGTAAGCACTAACATCTGAGACCTTCACCTGAAGCAGGTAAATGGATGACTCCTGCACGAGTTATATGACACTCTGCTTGACCTTTTGACCCTCAAGGATTCTGATAGATGTGGAACTAATCAGAGATAATTTCTTACATAAGCCTTTGCCAATTTGTCAGCAAGTCATTTCTGTATCAGCCCTGCTGTTCCAGTTTAAGCATTTTCTAAAAATATCCATTTGTAAAGAAGATTTTTCCTCTGGGAAAAATGGTATAAAATCTCATATTCAAGAAGAATGATGAGATATTTTTGTGGGTTATTAAGTGGACTTGAGGGGAAAATTGGCTTTTTTTCCAGAGTAACAGAAAAGTTTGTCTCGGACAACAACAAGTGTCGAATCTAATTGAAAACCTGATTTTTTAACACATAAAGTTAGATGGATATTGTGATTGGTGGGTAGACTGTGGATGTGAGCAGTGATTGGTTGGCTTACTGTGAATGAGTGGAGAGAACTGCTTCTGTGAACGTGAGACAGAATTATCATTTACTGAGCAAACGTGACAAAAAATAAGTAGCAACAATACAAAGCATTGCTAATAAGAAATATATCTAGAATAAATCATCAAATCAGAACATTAGAATAATTTCTGAAGGATCATGTGAAATAAACTACATTTTAAAATGTATTAAAATGGAAACTGTTGTTTTAATTTTTATTATTATTATATATTTTTAACAATATTACAGTTTTACTGTATATTGGTGAACATAAGAGACTGCTTAAAAAGCATTAAAAAGTATTACCGACCCCAAACTTTAATTCGTTGTGTATATTTCCTCATATTTAATAAATTAACTATTGTGGCCTTGGATGAACATTTTGTTTCCCAAAATGCATTGCATGTGTTAAATTTTTCCTCTTTCTGCTTTTCCATTTGATCATCTTGTGAAATGTTGCCAGTTAAAATCAAATTCACATTTCTGAACTGAAAAAGAGCAAATATTCCATTTGAAATTTGACCCAACCATAATGCGAGCAATCATTGGTCAGTTTCAAAGTAAACGTGAGCAGAGATTAGTCAGATTAGATTCCTGCAGGGCAAAGACAGTACATTACATATGCAGACTAGCATTAAAGGGGCCCTTGGCTCTCCAGGGCCCCACGTTGGATCTAAAAGTGAATCAGCCTGCAGTCTGAAGTCAAAATTGATACAACTAATGTCAAGTTTGCACTATTGTCTTCCGCAGCATTAGCCACATGAATGTTTAATACAAACCCAAGCATTGTCTGTGCTTAAGCTATTAAATGAATCAGACCATCCCTCCATTAACAGATTAAAAGCTTTACATTGTCTCCTTGTGTTCTCCATCTCTACATCCCTCCTCCATTTCTCCATTTCTAATTGACTGTAGATAGAGTGGAGCAGAATAAAGCTTCCCCGGGGAACCTTGCTGGTTACAGCGGGAATCTCAGTACTGAATCATCCCAATGTTTACAGTAATACTTCAGCCAAAGATGAAAACTCTGTCATCATTTACTCACCCTCAAGTCGTTCCAAACCCGTATGACTTTCATTACTTCGTGGAAAATTTTTGAATGATGTAATGCTCACTCTTTTGAATCACAATGAATGGGGACTGAATCTTTCAAGTTTCAAATGGCAGAAGCGCCATAAAAAATCTTGACTTGTACGCTCTTTTTAAGGTCTACTAAAGCCATACGATTACTTTGTGCGAGGAACAAACTGAAATGAAAGTCATTATTCACTAATAATCTTACCTCTGGTAACGGTAAGCTATTAATGGCCATTAACAACTGGATCAGTTCTTTTTTTGTGTGAACTGGATCAATCGATTCATTAAAAATCTGACTCAAAAGAATGATTCCTTCACAAATGTCTAGTGACTCTCAGTGACTAATGTCTGTTCCTCACACAAAGCTATCATATGATATTCACAGATATTATTTTAAACTAAAACAATTTTTTGTCAATTTAAATAAAATGTGTGCTAGTACTATGTGTGCACAACTTAATGGATGTGATTAATCACAATTAATTGTTTGATGTCACAAATACAGGTCCTTTTAAAAAAAATTGCATATTGTGATAAAGTTCATTATTTTCTAGATAGATTACAGCTTAAATAGTCATATTTAAAACCAAAACTAAACGTAAATATAATTATTATTGGACATACCAAAATGACTGAAAATAAATAATTTCATCAAAATGTAATAAAAGCAGTAAAAACGGCAAATAATACTGAAATCAAACTGATAACAGGTCTGAAAGTTTCTTACAGACTGCTTTTATCAAAGAAGTTACACTGAAATTATTCATCAGCGTTTCCTTAAAATGTTCACTTTATGTTTTCAGTGGAAGAAAGTAAGTCAGACATGAGGTTGAGTAGTTAATGACAGTGTTTTCATTTGTGGCTCTCTTTAAAGAAAAACAGAGAAAGAGAGAGAGTCTGACTGATGTAGTCGATTGCCTTATTAAATGATAAAACTATCAAGCTTGCCTTCTGGCCAGAGAAGGAGACGCAGCACAATTATAGAGAGAAGCAGAGAGGAGGGGTGCTGGATTTCTCGAGCCATCAGGCAGAGACAAATCCTCGCAAACACAAAACCCAAACATTCCCCGGTGTAAAAGTTGATGTCTCTTTGGAGAGTTCTGATCCGAAGTGCTCATCGGAGGGCAGTGGCTCTGGCAGGTGTGTGTTCATGTATGTTTGTGCTAACAGAGATGTATTCTGGGAGGGGAAGTCAGAGATCGCAGACTGTGTGATTAAACTCAGTGGGACACAGAGAAATCTGATTAATAAATAAACGCTTTCTCCCCGGCTTCCATATGCTGGAGAGACTCCACCAGCACCTCGGCTGCCTTTATCAGAGGTGATGATGCTCTGATTAACCCAGATGCAATTAGAACAATGACACGGCCCAGGGGAGGTCACTGACTGCACAAACTCTCTTCAGAGCCTGTGTGAATCACTGGTAATATATGCAAAACATCAAACATTAAACACACACCCAGATCACAATTAAAAAGGAAAGTTCAATCAAAATGAAAATTCTGTCATCATTTACTCAAAACTCAAAACATCATTTGAAAGACATTTTTGTCTACACATTGAAAGTAAATGGGGTCCAATGTAAACAGTATTACATCAAAACATCTCCTTATGTGTTTCACTTTAAGGAGTAGTTCCCTAAATATGAAAATTCTGTCATCATTTACTCACCCTCGAATAGTTTCAAATCTGTATGGATTTCTTTGTTCTGCCGAACACAAATGAAGATATTTTGAAGAGAGCTTGTAACCAGGCTGTTTTGTGTCACCATTGACTTCCATAGTAGAAAAAAAAATACTATGGGAGTCAACAGTGACCCAAAACTGCCTGATTAGCTTTATCTAATGTTTCTCCTAAAGGCCCTACATTTCTAGTTTGTTCACCACCACAATGTTACAATGAGTAGTTTCCAAGGTGTTGCTAGACTCCTCTAACAATTTCTTTCTAGATTTGAATCCCTCATTCGATTAAAGTCTCTGGGATTGCTTTCAGTTATTTAAAATATCTTGGTTTGCAATTTATGTCGACATATACTATATAAGACATATACATTCAGTCGGTACGATCAGAAGTGACTGTAAAGACATTTATAATGTTATCAAATATTTGTAGAAATTCCATAAATTTCTGATTATCAATAATTAAATTATTAATTATTAATTATAATTATATTTCATAAAATAACTTTTTACAGTATTTTTGAGCATAACTGACTTTTCACAATTATTTGAAAAGTGAAAATAAAAGACTTTTAAAAGCATAAAATATACCAACAGCATAGGACTGAAAAATTAATTATTATTAATTATCTCATTATTCATAATTTTAAATTAATGATTAATTTTTAATTTATTAATTTGATTAAATATTAATATGACTGTTTATGCTGTATTTTTGAGCATAACAGACTATTTAAAAATGATCACATTTGTAAAACTAAGAGACTTTAAAAAAATGTTTATCAACGGTAGCAATATAATTTGGTTACACTTTACAAGAAGGTTAATAGTTTAACACTAGTTAACATGAACAATGCTTCTAAATCTTTTATTAACCTTTGTTAAAACTCATTTCAGCATTTACAAATATTTACAAAATGATTCAAATAAAGTTGCGTTTGTTAACATTAGTTAACGCACTGTAACCCAACATGAACAATGAAGGATTGTATTTTCATTAACTAATGTTAACAAAGATGAAAACTGTAATACATGTATTGTTCATTGTCTGTTCATGTTAGCTAATACATTAACTAAGTTAACAAGTAACACCTTATTGTAAAGTATTACAGATCATTTGAACAGAGTATAATGAGCTTGAATTCGTATTTTGATTGCAGACCTCATGTGAAGACACATGTGAGGTTTATTGAGGTTTTCTCTCCAGCAAAACCCCTGAGAAGCAGCAGACTTATGCAAAAGTCTCAGTTTGAGCTCCATTTAATCTCATTTTTGCGCGTTCATGCTGACACACGCTGCGTCTTTCAGCTACCTCAGACAGAGAAGATGACATCTAGACAGGCACGGTTGATTTGTTTTCTTTCTTTTATTTGAGATGGTACATTATCATGGATCACAGAAACAGTGAATTCTCATTTTTACACCTGATAGGAAACAGGGCACATTAACAGAAGATGAGCAGAGGAAAGAACGGGCACAGAAAAACAGGTCTGAAAAGTGACCCAGAGGGCAGTGGTGGAGGAAGGGTTCAGGTGTGTTTGTGTGGAGGAGGTTTAATAAAGGCAAGTCCAACATGGCACAGAGAGACATGCTCGAACCACAGCACACGCCACATCTCCAGTCAACCAGTCACCGAATGGCAAGTATTTCAAGTATAATGACTATTTAAAACTTAATCTTGTGTGCTATTTAAGTGTATTCCCACTTCAGTTGCTTAATGTTTATGAAGTGTCACATGAAGCGTTGAGCATGACTGAGCATGTGCAGTAATGAGGGAGCTCTGATCGGCCGGCTGCATGACTCTGGGTTATGATCGGGGCACAATCATCATTCAACGCCAACATTGAGGCAAATAATCAGGCCCAGACGGAATCAGCACACATTTCTGCCATGGACTGAAGGTAAAAGCGTGGTAAAATGTGTGAGGTTGTGGTCAAGCTTCAGCGATCACTCCAAATCAATCCTGATTCTTAGTTGATTTAGCTGTCGAAGCATACGAAACTCATTTTTGCTCAACTCTGACCAGCGCATTTTTATAGTAAAGAGATTTTAACCAAAAACGCATATTTTTTGTGTTCCTCGTTTACAAAAAAACCCCTAATAAATAATGAAGATTTTAACTTGTTTTACAGGGCAAATTTGTAAATATTCTTAACTCAAGACGTATTTATTAAAAAAAAAGCAAAGGTAATTAAGATATAAAGTCTTGGTTTCTGAGGTATTAATCAAAATTAAGTAAGTTTACACTTGAAACAGGAAAACAATCAGTGGGGTAAGAAAAATAAAGAAGTGCTTTAAGCGTTTAGTTAATTAATTTTGAGAATTTATTCCTATTTATTTCTATAATTTTGCATAATCTCGATTTAAGAAAGTTTAGGTATTTACCAAAAAAGAAGACAAAACTACTTGTTTTTCCCTTGTTAATTAATAAACATTAATGTAACATTATTGACCTCATATCTCAATGCAAATAAGCGGTGAGTGCAATAAATTAAAATGATGCAATAAAGAATGCTTTTATAAAATCGGACAACTGGATTGTAATAAGTGACAAACATTTAACAAATTGTTACTTTTTTTTTTAATTATCCTTACAAATCATATACTTTATTAGCACCATTAAAGTCTAAAGAGTGACTGTACCTTTAATTTTTGAGTTGGAATGACTTTCACAGAGACAACTATACGCCAGCAATTTGTAGATTGGCACAAAAAAGCGCATTAATTCATTCCTCTTTTCATGAAGCCTGGACAGGACTGTCAGTTTTACCACCCAATGGCAAAGTCTTCGGTTTACCTGTTTGAAAGCAATTCATGCAATCCATGTGCAAACACGACTGCATTTTAATACACAAACACGTTCCAACTCTCCAGAAATCAGCAGCCACTGATTTCTATATGGGCCTGCAATGTTTAAGTAGACTAGAGTGCTCATTGTTGATCGTTTCATTAGAATTAACTGCAAAACAAGACAAAATAAATCCGTCAAGCCATTATTAAAAGTGAAAATACAACGCTGTGAAAGAAAAAACCTAAGTGCACTCCATAAAAGAAGATTAAATACAGACTATTTTGGGCATCTTCATTAGAAAAACATTAGCAGTGGTGATTATTTTCATGCAATTGATGGTGCATTGTGGGGTGACAAACAGTGGCACACAGTCCAGTGGGCTCACAATGCAGAGCCAGAGGAGAGAGAAAGAGAGAGAGCGAATCAACATCAGTACAACTGAAATGAGTTTCAGTACGGGTGCCTGCAGCCGCCAAATAAATCAGTGTCCGCATACTATAATAATAAAGCTATGAGCCTACAGGGTAAACTCCTCTCTCTCTCTCCTGCAATCTTCCCGCTCCTCTCTTTCTCTCTCCATCACGCTCGCAGCTCTCTCGCCGGGGTGCTTCTCTAACCCATACTCTCTCTCCTCCACTTTCTCCATCCCTTTATCCCTTATTGTGTGTTTATCTCTTTTCCTGTCCCTTGCTCCCTGCAATCTAGCGCTCGGCGCAGAGGATTCGCTGTGGCGGGTTTCTCTTGTGTACACAGGCGCAGATGGGCGCGGAGGAAATGTTAAACTCATATTAGGCAAATCTGTGTAAGGGCCAAGTCGTGGTTGTAATGCGGCACACGCAAGCAAACAGCAAAATTGTTATGGTTAATTTAGTGCGGGATCCGTCTTTCTAGCTCCAGAACTGGGCATGTTTTGAACGCTGGTTCACGACATGGGTGTTCCCAGGTGGATTAGATAGATTAGCCAGGCAATATTGTGCTGGTTAACCAGCTTTATTAGTGAACTTGTTCTGTAAGCATGGAAACTTGACTTGCTATTTTCTGTTGGTGTTAGCGGGTTGCTAAGCTAACAGGGTGATCTGCTAATACAAATCAAATGCAGTTTTTTGGTCTTGTTTTACAAATCAAATATAAATACATCCTTGAAACGGAAAGATTGAATTACCTGAGAAGCAACATAGCATAATGTTTTTGGAGAACTGGAGTTACCTGGCAGATTTTTAAGGATAAATGAGTTAAAGAAAAGACAAAATACTGTAATATTGCATTCAAGTATTAATATGTATGCTGTGTTGCTCAGGGCAATATATTTGAAGGATTTTACATGTATTTGACTAAAAAGCAGGTCAAAAGATAATTGTGGTGGGAAAGAATTGGCAGGTTTTTCAGTTAAAATACCTTGAATATCATTGAAACAAATTAACTTGGAAAAAAGTGCATGACAAAAAAAATTAAGACTTTTTTTTAGAGAATAAGTGTATTTCTTAAAATGTATTTTTACTGAAAAACAAGTAAAAAAAGACTAATAACATTTTACAGCTTATGCACAATATATATATATATATATATATTTTTTTTTTTTTTTTTTTCCTAAACATCCTTGAACGCTGCATAAGATATTTGTATATGATTTCATATAAAGCAAGTGTATTTTGCAACTTATTTTTTTTTTTTTTTACACATAAATGATTTAAAACTCTTTAAAACCCATTAAAAATGCATTCGCTTAAGTTTTAATGTCTTGTGTAGTGTTGCCGGAAGGATTTTTAAGTATTTTAATGGATAGGCAAGTTAAAAAAGACTAATTAAAAACTCATTAAGAAATCATTTTTGCAGTAATTAGTTCAAATATTGATTCTTAAATTAGATTGAGCTATTTTAACAGTATAGTAACAGGTATTAAATTAAACATATTTATAATCAACATTGTTCATCCACATCCTGAAATAGTGCAGGGCAGCCATACTTAAAATTTTGACCAAAACAAAGCATTGTAAATTGTAGCCTTCCAATGCTGTCTAAGCAGTAAGCTCAGGTCGCGAGCTAACAGAGCTAACACTTCTCTTCTGTCTATGCCTCCCCAAAACTTTTCTGCAATGTGCATTTATTTAACGCATGGCTTATTTGTTTATTTTTTTGAAATATTGTAATGTGAGTCACTGACACCCTTGCCTGTGCTCTCCTCCTCCGATGTCACTCATTCTCTGCCTCCCTCTGTTATGGCTGGGCAGACGACACTGGCCCCCGATAACAATTAAAAAATAACAACAGCCATCATAAAGGCTGCCCGCTATTTCGACAGGCGCATCAATCCAGAGGCGCTCTCGTTTCTTCTCTTAATTAACCCTACTGATTGAGCGGGCGCACTGCGTGGCTCGCTGACCTTGCCACGGAGGAGAAAATGTTGAGGAGCACGACGTCTGTTCAATCAGAGCGCACCCCTCTATGTTCCTCCGCATAATAGATCAGTTCACAATCTGATTGTTAAGTCATGTCGGTGTAATCGAAGGTGCTTCTTGAGAATGCCAGATGAGATATGAGCACTTTAGCTAAGCTTTAATTTCTTCCAGAGAGGAGGAGGAGGAGGGAGGTGAATATGTTCAGCAGACCTCATGCTCTAAAAACCCATCTGGAAAGAAAGTAAATGGAGGCAGCGTCTGAACTGCTTCCCTGCCGTTAGCAGGTAGTACACTCTTCAAATGTTTGTGGTCAGTAAGGTTTTTTAAAATAATATTTCATAATATTAATATTTTAGAATTAATCCGTTTTTTTTACTTCTCAGTAAAAACATATTTGCTTACATTACCACGACATTAAATATTAAAAGCAGTGTATTTTTAATGTGAGTATTAAAGAGTTTCAACTCAGTTATTCATAAAACTAAAAATATCTACTAGTGCAAAACAACTACTCTTAAAAAAAAACCAAATCCTAATGTCTTATGCAGTGTTTCATCTTGTTTTAAGGATTTTTTTTTTGAAAGAAGATTTTTTATTTATACCTTATGTTTTTAATTAGTCTTTTTAACTTGTTTGTCAGTAAAAATCCTGCTTTTGAACAATTTGTTCTTCATAGACACCTGAAAAAAATTGGTATCATTTTAACTGAGGCCTTTGTGTGTAATACATTCTAAAACATTATTTAAGACTATAAAGGGTATATAAAAGGTCATCTTTATGACTAAATGTAAAATGCATAATGTTACAATAAATTGATAAGTGTTATAATGTATTAACTGTGGTTACAATTATTCAAGAGATTGTACAATGAAATACAAGTTGCATTACAAAGGCATAGTTAATACAATTAAACTACTGTACTTTCGTAATGCATTACACATAAAGGCTTTAAGTAAGGTGTTACCAAAAGTTGTATGACAGTAAACTTACATACACTCACAGAAATAAAGTACAAAAGCCGTCACTGGGCCCAGGCTGTACCTTTTCAAAAGGTATGTGTTTGTACCAACAGGGTCCATTTTGGTACCTTGAAGGTACATATATAGGTACATAGGTACAAAAGTGTACCTTTTGAAAAGGTACCTCCCCAGTGAATGATTTTGTACCTTTATTTGTGTATATAAATGTGTGTATATATAATATATATATATATTTACATTATTTAAATAGATGTTTTCAGAACTCTTAACAACTGAAGTTTTTACCTGCTATCTAAATAAAAAAAGAAAGCCTATTTTGACTATCTAGATAATAATGTTTTTTTTAAACGGCCATTACAATGGACTGCCACTTGTCGTCCGAGGGGAATAAGATTCAGCGAGGCACCGAATCTCGTATTTACTGAACACACTCCATCAGCGGTCGAGAAGTAAGTTCTCGATCGAATCCAGTATGAGTGCACCCATGTTCTCTCTCTCACTTCCACGGATGGACATGCACGAGAGCGAGGGAAAGAAATGAGATTGAGAAAAAAGCATTGGTGTCAGCAAAAGATTTATAAGAAACAGAAAAAGCATGCGATTCGAGACTGTAGGTTTTTTTCTCTTCGCTGGAGGGTTTGAGTCTCTCCCCTTCTCCGTCTGTTCCTTCCCTTGATCTCTTTTTTCTATTTCGTTCCCATCACGAGTAATTCACCCCCGTGAACACACAACAAGATAAACAGTTTGTGTTGTAAGCCATTATCTCTGTGAAAGTAAAACAACAGGCACAGGGAGAGGTACCAGGCGACAGGCGGTTGGAAAATGACTTCCTGCTTCTTCCCCTCGGGTTCTAAACCCAGACCGGACTCCAACACCTGCTGTGCGGCGATATATTTATTTATTTAGTGGGTATATTTCTTTATTTTTCGGCTTTATTTTTATTTTATTATTAGTCATGTTTTTTTCTGTTTTTTTTTTATTTATGCCCCTGGTTAGAGTGCACAGTCTGTGCTGAGTCAAAAAATGAAAGCACATCGCAGATAGAGCAATAAATGAAAAGCGCTTGCATCTGCGTGATCGGCTCCGCAGCAGGGCAGAGGCGTGTGTGTGTGATTAGGTGTGCGGCCTGATTTCAGAGACATGGAGGCGTGAGAAACGGGAAGATTCGGAAATCGTGCTCGACAGGGGTTTTTTTTTGCTCTCGTGTCAAGCGAATCACGTACTTACAAACACATACATTTTGTCTCATTTCATACAACGACTTGATAGCGACAATAAACAAGGAACCCAAGGAAAGCCAGCACTTTCCTGGTTTAACTCGCTTTTCTGAAGCACACTGACATTATACAATAGATACATGGCAAGACCAAATCATTCGTTCACCGTCGGCTACTTTCAGTCCGAGGAGTCGTGAATCTTCTGTGTGATTCAAATGATTCAGGCTGGGGGAATCCCATTGGGAAAGCGATTCCCTAATGAACAAGCAGCTATATCTATAGCAGACCCTCTTCCCAAGAAGGAGAAAAAGAATGAATGAAAGAAGGAAAGAGGGATAGAACAGTTGTCCGCTCGTTTCGCACTTCGATCTATCGTTCTTGTCGTCCCTAGATGGTAGAGTCTGGATGTAAGCGAGTACTTCAGAAGGAAGTGTGTTTGTGTGTTGTGTAAGAGTGTGTTTGTGTGTGTAGGTGTGTGTGTGCGAGAGAGTGAGGGTTTCTACCCCCAGCGAAAGGCATTCAGCAGCAGGCCCGCGAGTAGGAAGTGAGGGATGGAGAGGGTGGAGGCCGAGCTGTGAACTCTTCCGGCCTCAGAGCCCAAGTTAGTGACTGTCGCCTTGTCTGAGAACGGAGGGATGATGTTGAAGCCTCCTCCACCTCCTCCGGTTTGGTCTTCTTCTTCTTCTTCCTCTTCTTCTTCCTCTTCATCTTCTTCACTCTCAATCACCTTTTGGAAACAGAGAAATGTGTCTTTAATGTGGGTTATGCACAACAAACTTCATGGACAGGTCATGTTGCTTCCGGTTCAGATCTTTTGTGCTTTGTTAAATATGGAGCAGTTTTACTGCTTTTATAAATGGTTTCTTGACTGATTGATGTCCAGATTGTTTCTCACTAACATTTTATATTAAAATTAAATAAAGTAGGAAAAAACTAGTCGACATAGGAAATGAGACTTAATTTTTGGTTTGGTCAGATGATGGAGCCTATTGTTTAAATTGTTACATTGGATCAACCAATAGAGTGCAACAGTGCTTTGCAGGAATATTAGTTAACTAAAAGGATAATAAGAAATGTGTTGCTTGAAATAAAATAAACATTCACTTAAATTTTTTTAGATAAAATAAATAAATAAATCAAAAATATTTTGTATTGCAACTAGTTGGCAAGACATATTCTAGTTTATATTAAGGAGTAAACTAAACTAAAACTAAAACTGAAATAAAAAGTATAGAAATATATGAATTAATTTGCAAAAACAGATAACTCAGTTTTTAACAATTCTCAAAAATCTTGTTTTTTCATAGTGGATTCCAATGAATCTTAATCAAACTAAAGTCGGGTTATTTGGCCTAAAAATAACTTTAAAAAAAAAGTTAACTACTAACTAACACAATAAAAACTTGATGGCACACTAAAAACATCATTTAAAAAAAATTTTAATGGAGTTTTGCAAATAAACTCTTTATATAGAAAATACTAGAAGAACTAAAATTTCAATATCTAAATATATCTAATTCAAAATATTAATAAGTGTTATTTTTTTTATTATTATTTATAAAAAAAAAAAAAAACATAATTTATACGTTCGATATAAACCAAACCAACCAGCTAAGGGTGAATCACAACATTACAACTTTGATTTGAAGCAAAAAAAAAAAAAAAAAGAATAAAAATAAGAATTTTGAAAATTAACTGTGTACTTATATATTTTGTATCAAATATTTTCAGAAAGCTGACACTAAATATCAGAACCATGCATCTAAATCAGCAAAAGTATACAATAATTCTCTGCCCTTGACTGTGTTGTGAGGTATTTGTGTTTTGTATGTAAAGTCTGGTAAAAACATGTAAGCAGTTGAAAAAACTGTTAAAACTTCAATGAGGGAAAGAACATAAAATAAAAAGCAAAAAAACCCACAAAAAAAAAACAAAGTAGTTTGAGAGCATAGAGAGTTCGAATATCAAGTACAGTAATTTGTCATGCTTCGCAGTTGGTGTGCATTGAAGTGTTCTATTAGCAAGTGTTCTATTTGCTTGTTTCTCTTCTCTGATTGGTGGAGAGTTCTTTGCAGAATCATAGGAAATGTAGTTTTACACCAGTCTTCTGTTAAACACCATTGTTTAAAGTTAAAATAATATGAGTTGATGTACTCCATTAAAAAAAACAAACAAAAAAAAAAACACCAATTAACAACCTCATAGCTCACAGTTCATTTGTTTTTCTCTATGGCATGAGTTTGGGGGTGGAGTTATCTGTGGTCCAACCAATGTCAGATATACAGAAAAATAAAACTATTTCATTAATGTCATATTTATTTCATGGAATTTTATGAGAAACATCTGAGACAAAATTAGTTGAATGGTGATGTGAGAAATGAATCATATGAGGAATAAATACCTGAGAATTACAGTTTTAGAAAAGTAGGAGCAATGTTATGGTGAGTGTCAGGGATAGGGATGGAGAGATTGTGAGGGAGAGGGATTAGGAATAAACGATAAAAGAAGGAGAAAGAGAAAAAGAGAGTTAGCTAGAAAGACAGACAGATGGGTATGAATACATTAATATTAATGAAGTTTGACTGATGCACCGCTGCTTGCAAACACCTTTAGCTAATCCGTTCAGAGAGAGAGAGAGAGACAGGCCAAGAAAGTGAGAAGCACATCAAGAGAGACAGATCAGGAAAGACAGGGACATTTGGAGAGGAGAGATTTGCTGGAGAACACAAGTGAGCGAGAGAGTCTAGGAAAGAAATAAATGACAGCAGAAACTGAATTGAATCCTTTTTGTCTGCAGGCCCAGATTATCTCTAAGCTGAATGCTGTGGTCTGTGTGTTCTGAGAACAGAGGATGTGAACGCGGTCCAAAGCAAGGACACACAACCACAAAGACACACAGATCAGAGCAGCGTTTCTTGATAAAGTCTGTACGCCTATGGACGCCAAGGGATTATTTGCTTCCCTTTTATGTGGGCAGCAAATATACAATCCATTTTACAATACAAATCAAGTAAGTGTTGCTATCACAAACGGTGTCATTCCCTGAAGCGCTGAAAGCTGATCGGCTATCAAGAAATTACTTTAGCTGGATATTATGCTACGGCTAATGCTAATAACATGGCCAGGGGGTCAGGGTTTAGCCGGTTAGCTTTAGTATAACACCATTATGCTGTCAAAAAGCATGTTTCTCTATTGACATCCATTCAAAAGCAGCCATATCAGTGTTTTATTTGGATAGTGCCACTCCCTGAAGCTTTAGTAGCTTATCGTGAAATGGACAAATATTATGCAAAAGCTAATAGCTTGTCATTGGGTCATGGTTGGCTAATGTTAACAGTTAGCTTCTACAGGCTAATTCTTATTTAACTGAACGAGTATTAAGTATTATTATTACCATGTATTATTTTGGAATGTGTTTGTCATTCAAATTCATGGGCATTGGACTCGACAAATGTTCTCGTTGGACTCGGTCGAGATTTTTTTTTCTCCTTTAAAACAAAACCACACTCGCATGTAGCAACTAAAAATGCGTGGAAAACGCTGGGCACGATGCTTTCTATATCTTTGCAAAGCAACTAGTACTGTACTAGCCTGCGCTCTATGCTTGCACTCCCGTGGCATCTGCCGTTAATAAGCAACCATGACCCACCCTCTCCATAAAGACACGGACACGTTTCAGCAAAGGATAAATGGATTTCCGGAACTAAAGATCCCTTGCAGTAGCTCAATTTATTTGAAAAAACGGCTATCCTTGTACAGCTATGATCAGCTGTTTCTCCATCTCGGCTGAGCTTTCAGTGTTGTTACGGGAAAGGATGAAGATGATTGGTTGGATCTCGTCACATGACCCCCCCGTACACTTGTTGTTCTGAAAAGTTAGGTGTTTCTAATTTAATTTTCTACCTGTGTTTTAATAACATCTGCATTAATGAAACTGTTGTACAGTCTGACGCTGAGAATGTCCTGAGTATTTACATTTATGGATAGGAAATTTGACCATAAAAATAAAAAAGGGCTCTAGGATCTAGAGACTCCTGCTTTTTGATCATTACAAATAATAAAATGATTTATTTTAGAACAGGAAATATGCTGTCTCCCGCATCACATACATTATCAATAGTTAAGTATGTGGTCTTGAAGAGGATCCTTTTTTCGTTGTTATCTGGAAAGTCTTGACTCGGACTCGACTAGTCTGGTCTTGGACTTGTCTTGGACTCGACAAAGCTGGACTTGACTACAGCTCTGATGCAGGTCTGGTTATGATGGTCACTGGCTATCACTGCCTTTGCGAATACTAGCTAATGCTAAAAACTATTTTCACTGATAGCTGTTTCAAAAATTGAGGCTCAAGCGGTGCAAAGTATATGGTCACTTTCAGATACAGCATAAAACCAAGACAACCGCAAGACTGAGGAAAATTAAAGATCTGATTCAGTGACGCTGCCTACTAAGTCTCATTGAGTCGTTTAAAGTTTGGCGGCCGGCCATAATGAAAGAAAAATAAAGCTGACACCCTCATTCCAAAACACAATATAATCTGACTAAAGGGAAGAGCAAATCGATATAGATTTAATTCCTAACCATGATTGTGTTCTTGAGGGCCTGTGGGTTGTGTGATTATTTCTGATTGAATTGAAGGTGGCAGTTCAAGCAGTTTGATTCCGACCCCACACTGATCCCTTAAGGTGCATGTGGCATTTGTTTACCATCTTTGTGTATAGATAAAAACCAAGTGAACATATCCGTGAAATCAGTAAAGTAAACATTTTTACAAGGTCATGTGCGAAGAGGTCAGAGGTCGGACCTTTCATTAAAGCATCATGACCTATTGATTAGGTCTAAGAATTGGGTCTCTTTTAAAAGATGCTAAAGAGACAGAAAAACAAAAGCTCACATTCATTACTCTTGTTCCAAAAAAAACTGTGCCACAATTGAATCAATAGAGTAAATTAACAGGGAATGCTAAGAAGCATCCCAAGATATACAGAAGAAACCAAATGAAATGGAGAAGGTGAGTTTTCTGAACTAGTGTTTTTGTGCTTACTGTTGCGGCTACAGGGCGACGGCGTGTGACCGTGTGTTTCTGCAGTGACACGATCAGCCGCGCATAAACGTCTCAGTTCACTTCTTTGATCCATCAGTATGCTCAAAGTGCAAGGACTGCGGGTTTGTCGGGCCCAGCGTTTTTGCAAATCTCATGTATTCAAGGCCACAATTCAACATAAAGCTATGACAAGAATAAGAATCAGGTTTATCCTGATTATACAGAACTCGATTACACGTGGGCGGAGCTTTTTAAATGGTCCTTCTGTGTAAATTATGTTGAGTTAGCATTGCAGCTGGAGGAGTTTGATTGTGTGGTGGTTGTTAAAATATGTGCACTACTTACTGCACTGGGTTCAGGGAGCGTATTGATGTTCAGCTCATCTCGCTGGACCTGAGGGGAGGGGCGAGGAGGAGGAAGGGGCGTGCCTTCTACTGGACGAGGGGTGGAGCTTCCCATGTTATCAATGGCATTACCTGGTAGGTAAAGAGACCTGTTGAATTTTAGGCTTAATTCACTTACGTTCTATTTGCAAAATAAGAAAGGATAATCATCTAAAGTATAAAACATTTTAAAACCACTTATAAAGTAAAAAAAAAGTAAGAAATTAGAGTTTTGTGGGGTTCATGTCTGTTATGCTTGTCTACTCTGAAAAGTTGACAAAAAGTCCATACCCATTTTTAACATTTACAGTCATCTGACAAAACAGATAAAATATTGATATCATCTTCTGTTCAGGGGTGTATATAAATGCATAGCTCAGATCATTTTGTTGCATTTGATGAGAAATGCTTCAGTTCATATTGAAATCTTGACAGCACAAAAACAGATTTAAGAACATTGTTGACATCTATTCTGATATTTTAGAGCAGACACACACTGTTGTTTAAAGGTTTGGGTCCAGTAACATTTTTAAGAAGCCTTTTATGCTCAAAAACTAAGTAAAAACATTAACAGTAACCATACGTAGGTATATGTAGATGCCACATTAGCTACAGTTTCTCTGTGCCACAATATGTAAGGCGTCTTCCATATAGTAACGGTCTTGTCTTGACTTCATTCACCGCAGTAATCACTGAATATTCGAAATATGCCACAATCCTGAACAGAACGGCTCAATGGCTCTGTGCAAACTTACAGTATGGTGAATAAAGTCTCTTTAATTAAAACAAGTCATGTCACTTGGCGGCCATCTTTGAAATGCCTCTCGGGCATTTAAGTGCAGCTCCTATCTCTCTGAATGAGGAAACATCAAATTCTCCCAAACTGTTCACTAAGCTCATGATTACATTTCAGATTTCAAATCACCAATGAAATCTTTTTAATAATTCTTGTTTTTTTGCTCAAATAGCGTTATAAAAAGCTTATTTCTCAGGCAACATCAGCCGGTGCATATGCAGAGTCCCAGGCGCATTTCTCCGAATTATGACTGTTTCTATAGCAACTGGAACTTCTAACGGCAGATGCGGTGACACGCTGACTTTACAGATCAGCGATTGGCTGTTTTATTTAGAAGACGGGGCTTCCTGCATTTGATAGGCCATGTTAAGCATTGCATTTTCACCGTTAAAAACTATATTGTGACATGTCTTGGGTATTCTACAGTCTTTGATAACATCATGTTCACCGCTTCAAGGTGGTGGCCGCATCTACATGCCTGGAGCCATAGACATGTATAGACGTACCATTGGACCACTCCAGATATGTAGATGTGGCTGCCATGTTGGAACGGTGAACTTGACGCCATTCACCATACTGTGGGTTTGCACAGAGCCATTAAGCCTTTCTATGAGGATTGTGGCATCTTTTGAATATTCAGTGATTACTATGGTGAATGACGTCAGGTCAAGACCGCCACAACATGGCGGATTGCTTACGTATAGAATCCCATTGAAACTAATGAGGCATCTAAGTATATATATGCCTGGAGCAGTCCAGTGGGGTGTCCATGTCTATGGTTCCAACCAAAGCCGTTGATAATCAGAGTTACGACACTCCCATATGCTTTCATAAGAACTCAGGAATATGAAAGTAAAGCACGTCATGGAGCGGCCAATAGTTCCAAACAACCAATAGCTCCAGCATTGAATTTAATTCTTTTCAGTGCTTCTCAAGCACACTTGCCAGAAAGTTGAGGAAATTAAGATAATTCTTCACATATTTTCATTTTTGTTTACCTCTCTGAAATCTGGCCAGTAGCTGCATTTTATGAAACACGTTATAGTTAACATTTATTTTTAGATAATAGGCAGTTATGCTATATTCGGAGATAGTGTGAGAAACGCCTCGAAATCATAGCGATCATAACCAGATTACATTTTTATTCTTTCTGCAATCATTCTTTCCTTGTAGGAAGTTGAATGAGTTTTAGCAAAGACTTTCACTGAATGCAGTTTGTGTCCTTATTTTTTTTTTTTATGTTATTTTATTTTTTTATTTAATTTAAATTCCGTATTTCCTTACATTTTTTAACATTTACTTAAACACAAATGTCATAAAATAATACTGGGATGTGATTATAATACACTTTTTAAATTCAACATTTAAAAAAAAGCAAAACTTAAAACATTGAGTGTTTGATAATGTCTTAAAGTAAAACACAAATAAATAAGCCATTATGACCAATATTATGTAGATTATATTTATTTAACAGCCATACCAGGCATGTAGTGGTTAAACCATGGCATTACATAGGAATATTATTTTTCTGGCTACCAAAGGCTTTTAATTTGTCTCTTTGCGCTGGAATTTAAAAACATTTGCTCTATTTTAACCCCAAATACTATGCTAATTGTAATATAAATAAAAAGCACATGAGAAAATATATTAATGCTGTCTCTTCATCACATCCCAGAATAAAATATGACTGTAAAAAGTAGTCAGCGTAGACATCAGTGCACAATCAATGCACACGATGTGTTAATAATTACTAGAAATAGCTGCAAATTAGGGCTGCACGATTTGGGAAAAATGTGTGATTGCGATTGGTCAAAATTGCGATTTGCCATTGTGATACGATATGTAAGTGGTTTGACTCAACTTGCTTGTTATCAAGGAAAATGCACACACAGATTACTAATAATGCTGAAACTGAAACTGAGTACTGATTTAAATTACATTAAATTAACATTAAAATAAAATTAAAAAGTCAAAAGTACAGATAAATAAAACAAATACCCATTTTTACATTTTTACATGTTGCCCCAAAACATTTAAGATGTTATATTTTTTCATGCGCCCATGTTAACGGATGAGAGCCTTCACACAGCACGTAGCAGGTGCAGAGAAATGACATAAATCAAAGCACATGGCACACAGTGTTCGGAGAACAACGCAACGCTGGAAAATATGACAGGATGCTTGTCTATCCTACTGCAGTACAAGCTGCCAGTATGAAAGCGCAATTGGTGCGCACTGATCATGCTCTTCATACTGCTTAATCGCTTAATTCACGCGAATAGTGCTACAAGACGTCTAATTGCGTCTTTGCATTGACAACATATAAATGACTCGCGCTTAACGCTTCATTCGCATCTGGTGGGAACGCAAAAATTAATGTCTCGTTACGTCCACGAATGCATTTATTTATTTAATATAATCGCAACATTTTCTGTAAAGTAATCGCATAGGCTGACATCG
>JAUYWG010000048.1:6996031-7011255 GCA_034779775.1 Enteromius afrohamiltoni
CAACAGCACTGGTTCCAACAAAGTGGTTGTCGGACAACACAAAAATGTAAACAAAGGTGCATGTTTGTAGAGTAATTTACAACAGCTTCAAACTTAGCACAACCAATTAGAATCAAAGACCTGAACTTTCGGTTTTATAATGCAATTTATTCTTTGATGCAAAGCTGAATTTTCATTACGCTAGTTTTCAGTGTCTATTTTAATATGCTGATTTACTGCTCAAGAAACATGTCATAACTATCAATGTTAAAAACAGTTGCCGCTTGATATTTTTGTGGAAGCTGTTCAAAATATTTGAAATTATAAATGTAGTTGACAATATAAATGTCTATACTGTCACTTTAATGCATCCTTGATTGAAATTAACGCTGAATAAAGCACCTCCCACAAGGGCCTACGCCAACTTCCTTTTTCAATAAAAAATGTAATGCACAAAAGAAAAGTGTGAACGTTAAACCTTTTAAAGGGGTCTGTACGAAACAGCAAATCTGTCAGAACAGTGCAATATTTACACTCCTCTTGGCAAACATTAAGATGATGTGTAAATGATATTCTGGGATACTCACGCAGGCAGGTGTTGCTGTTGAACATGTGCAGGATACGCAGACAGTCCTGCCACTGATTCCCGCTGCCTTCGCAATTACACCACTGCGACACCTCTGTACTGCTGTTACTCACGTAGTTTGGTGTCATGATGGTACCTGCAGAGGAAGGAAGAAGGAAAGAGGGGCTGAGAGACAGCCAGAGGAAAAGATCCCATGCCAATTAGCCCGAAGCCCATATGGGAGAATCTCCAGGCAGTGTAGTCTATCCACCCCCCTCCGGTTTAATTATGCTGCCTAGGTTGTCCTGCTAATTGAATATAAGTGGCACACTGGTTTAAAGTAAACCCACGACATGAAGTTGAACCCAAACTGCTCCGACCAGTCATTCCCGACACCGCTTCCCATTTCGATGAACTCGCTCCAGCGGGATGCAGAAGTGCTTGTCATTAAAAATGTAATATTTTTTAAGTACAGGCTGTGTAGTGACGTATCGATTTGCACGTTTGGTACTCTTCATTAAGCTTGTGTCTTATTTTTCAAGGACGTCTGAGGTGGTTTCTCACCGATGAGCCCAGCGTAGGCCTTGAGGCACACGGCTCCACTTTCCCGGAGACAGCCGGAGGGAGAGAGAGAAGACGGCTGACAGTTCTGCTGGAAATCAGCCAGTCTTGACCTGACAGACCAGACAAATTTGAATACGGACACAGGATGATTAGAACATAAATGTATGTCAGATTCAGACAGAGAAAATCAATGCACAGAATGCATGATCAGTTGCTCAAATCTTATTTTGAGTGATTTATAACCTGTGCTTCTGTTTTTGGAGTGCATATACTGTTTCCGTCAGGGGCTTTAGAACGGTTTGAAAAGTAGGAAGGGACCTGTTATAAAGGGTTGTTCATGAATATTGATTAGGTGATGTAATGTTTACCTTACAGTGGTAACTGATTTACACTGTGATGACCTCATTAGGTTGATTATTTACCAGCAATGTCATTAAACTGATGATACGACTATGGGTTTCTGGTCTGCTAGTTTTTAAACAGTTACATTCATTTATAATTTATTTATCTGCTAAATGTATTTATTTCTATTTTGAATTAGTTTCATTATATATATATTTTATTTATATATATTTATTTTTATTATATATATCTTTTTTTATACCATTCAGTGTCCAGTTTAATTTTATTTTAGGTTTTTATGTGCTTTTTTTTTTTCATTTGTATTTTTATCTTACTGCTGTCAAACAAGTAATCACATTTAATCGTTTGACAGCACTAATTTTATGATTTCTATTTTAATATTTTAACATGGAATTTCTATTTCAATTTTATTTCAGTTTGAGTTTTTAGTCATTTTAGTACATATTTAGTTTTCTACACTGTTTCGTCTTATATTTAGATATTTTATTTTAGTTATATTTGAACAATTTATCATAATTTAATAACTCAAAAATAGTGATTTTCTTTGGTAATTACTAGTGATTCAGCAGTTTAGTAAATAATATGCTATTATGCTATTTTTACAATTAATTTTGTAATACATTTTTTTAATTACTTTTTTGAAAATGCCTTTCTCTGACAAAATGTGTCCATGCTGAAGTATAATCTGCTCTCTTCAAACATTTCTCATTTTTATCCTTGTTTAAATACAAGACGCGTCTAATCGTATAATATGCGACCTGTTGTCCTTTCTTCCAACCAACTCAGCATGTTCTGTGCTATTAATGACGCTTAGATAAGCACTACTGCCAGAGACATCTGTTTCTAGAGGAAGATAAAAGAGAAGTGGTGTATTTCAAGAAGAAAGGTGGAAATGATCATGCTGTGCTGTTATCAAAGCTGAGGTTAGGTTTGAATGAGGGGAAGAACATCTGATGAGAGTGTAATTTGTCACAATCAGTTACACAAATTGGTTCTTTCATACAGTTCATTTCAAAGAACCAATTTAAAATATTGATTCAGCAGATCTTTACATCATGTATTTTACATAATGGGTGTTGCAGCCATAAGCTATAAACTTAAATATTATTTTATTTTTTTAAAATATCAGAATTCAAAAGCATAACTGATTCACAAACTAGACATTTTTACTATATCCAGCCGCTAACAGACATGCATCTCACCTGCACAGGTTGTCTTTGAGGCAGTAACTCTCCAGATTGAGGCAATTGGGCTGTCCGTCTCTCTCCTCGTAGGAACAGGAGGGCACAATGGTTTTTCTCCTTCTCTCCCCACACAGAGTATCCGAACAGGGACAAAATAAGACACCAAAGCTGTACTCCTCTGGAACACGCTCCAGGAACCTCCGCAGGGCCCGGTGACATTTATGCCGGTTACAGTGGTTTGTGCCAGGTATGATCTTAGTGCAAGCTAATGCGTACTCAGAGCGCAGGGAACCGCATTTCTCATACAACCCACAGTCCTGAGCTGCTTTCAGACACTGGTTCTGATCCGTCAGAGGAAGGGAGGACACTGAGAAAGAGCAAAAGACTTTTTCAGTTAAGTGTCCAAATTCTTTTCTTTTTTGGCCTGTAAAAAGCAGTATGTTATGCCGTTTATATTTTACACACACACGCTGTAAAATAAAAAATGGAAGTTGTAAGTAACATATAGATAACTGGAGCAATTTTTTCCAGAAAATACTATTTTACTCTTTATACTTCAACATTTTGCAATTAAAAGGCACAGTTCACCCAAAAATGAAAACCTGCTGAAAACGAACTCACCTTCAGGCCATCCAAGAAATTTAGCATTACACTTGTTCATCAGTGAATCCTCTGCAGTGAATGGGTGCTGTCAGAATGAGGGTTCAAACAGCTGATAAAAACACCAGAAGTAACCCCAACTCCAGTCCAACATTTAATGTATTTTGAAGTGAAAAGCAGCTGTAAGAAGCTAATACATCAGTTAAACTGTCACTTCTGGCTAAAATTATAACGGATAATGCATAATAACGCTTCCTCAAGTGAAAAAGTTCATCTACTGTTGTACTGTTTTCATTCATAAACAGTATATAAACGTGGCTTTTTGCTTCACAAGATTTTAATTGACGGACTGAAGTCATGGATTATTTGTGGATAATTGGGATGTTTTTATCAACTGTTTGGACCCTTATTCTGATGGCACCCATTCACAGCAGAAGTGCATTGGTGAGCAAGTGATGTAATGCTCAATTTCTTCAAATCTGTTCTGATGAACAAACAAACTCATCTTGGATGGAGCGAAGGGGAGAATATTTTCAACGATTTTCCCCTTTCGGATAAACTGCTGCTTTAATAAAACAGGTTACTTGCCATTTCTTTGTAACTATTTGTGAAAGCTACTAGCACTTTCTGAGTGAAAAACTGTTTCAAAGTAAAACCTACACCAACTTTTTTTAGTGTAGAAATACAACTGCAAGACAAGGAAAACATATTAAGCACAAACATACAAACATGGAGTGATACACTGGCGTACATCATCACAGTGCATTCAGCTGTGGAGGAAAACACATTTCGTTTGGTCGTATCACTGATGTGGTGGCAGTACCTGAAACAATTGAGGCTAGTTTTGATGTTTCACTATTTCTCACAAGTTCCAGTTCAATGTCTTCATATGGGGACGTCTCAATGTCATCATAACCTGCAATACAAACACACACATAACCGTTTGAGACTAATTAAGCTCTTTAAATGGCACCATTACCTTATCATTATGCCTAATTAACAGCACAGCACATGATCAAATTTCATACTGTATTTCTGGTAACACTTTATTTTACTGTTACACCTATTAGTTGCTTATTAGCATGCATATTACTGTCATTTTAGCCATTTATTAGTGCTAATTAAGCACATATTAATTTTTTATTCTACATGACCCCCCTAATCCTATGCAATACCTAAACTTTACAACTACTTTACTAACTATTAACTAGCCTATGTCTTGAAGGAAAAGTCATAGTTAATATTTAACAAGTGTTACTGTATTTATTTATTTATGATGCACATGTCTTACAGATTTGAATAAGAAGTCAGTATTTGAGATATATGTATTAGTTGAACTGTCACTCTACAGATTGAAGGTTTGGATCAAGACACAAGTTAAAATAGAGACCAGTCTATTTGTATCGCACAACCCTGGGGACACCGCATGCCAAGATGAGGGAGTATGAAACCTCACACACACACACACACATAAAAGTCTGCATTGTAGTGTTTGTGGCGACTTTCTGTTCATATTTGTTCTATCTTTAAAAAAAAAAGATAATGTATAAGTATTTAAAATATTAACCTTTGGTATGCATCTTGTCCTATACTATTTTTGCAAAACATTAATGATATAGTAACTAGAAATGATTCTTTTACACTGAAGGGGTAAATAATTATTTTTAACACTTTACTGAATGCTCTTCTTCAATTCACTATTTAGATATCAGTTTTTGTTTTTATTTATTTGACATTTATTTTTATTTTTTTATTTAATGTATTATTCCATTTAGATATTATTTCTTATTTTAGATTTATAGAATGTAGATTTTTATAATTATATGTCTTTATTATCAGTATTATATTGAGATATTATTTTTCCTTTTTTTTTTTACTTTTATTTCTTTCTTCCTTCCTCATTCTTAAAAGTTCTTAAATTTAGTTTAATCTGTTGTTTACCTTTGTCTTTTTATATAACACTATGCCTTTGCATAAATTACCCCCGTGTATGAAATGTGCTATAATATATAAATAAACCTGCCTCGCTTCACCTACACTATGTGTATCTGAAAATTGAGATTTAGCGAAGCCTTGGATCCAACTTCACATGCCTTTTTAAAATATTGCCCAATACTGTACACATTAGTCAGCAAACACCACTCATATTTTCTTCAAAAACTCATATTATAATTACTACACTCTTTCCCTATACTCCAAAATGCACGTTTTGTCATTTCACACACCTCTTACTTTTTGTTTCGACATCCCCAGAAGGAGTTTTTGTGTCATGTCGTGATATTCTTTTGGGGACATTTTCAGAAATTCCGGTTATCAAAACCTACGCGTTTTGACACAGACTCTTCAAACAAATGCAAACAGGCAGAATCTCTCCTGTTATCTTGTTCGCACGCAACATTTCAATCTACGGAGGCGCCACATCAAGTGTGCTACACTCACAATTACGTGCCTTGCGTATTCCGCCGCTGACTGTTTTCCTTTGCAGCATGCAGGAGAAGAACACTTGACATTTACAGTTGATGTGTTTTAAAAGCACTTATTTCTGAGACTGTCGATCAGGCCCGGCCCTTCTGGCCCCTGTGGTCCCTCAGATACATGACGAGTTTGCTGCTGGAGAAGCCTGGGATTAGTCAGCATATACAACAGCTCTTGATGAGTCGCTGTGGGAACCCATTTTCCTGTTTCATAAGGTTTAATATTAATAAGCCATATTGGGTGGGAATATGGACTCCGCATCAATTAATTTTGCAGCCGTGCTTCGACGATCCCCCGGACGTCATTCACCGGCATCTCCGTAATCTCTTCTACTCATGAGCAAACACACGAGCACGAGACGGAACCAGACGCTGCATATTCCGGTTCCATGTATGTGTCCGTCCCGCCGAGCATAATGAACAGATGAGGGAATAGCGAGATTAATCACGATAGCACTGTCAGGGAGCCAGTCGTTTGTTTAGTGTCTGACTGGGTTTTATGCCTCCTTGCCATTTCATACACATTACTGAGCACTCATTAAATGCTATTACTGCCTAAATCTAAATTCTCTGGTAGCTCACTCAACACTCTCATTAAAGCGTTTTGGCATGTCCTGAAAGAACATAACAAACGGCATCCGCTGAGATCTGTGAGTTCACTGTTTATTACCGACAGAACAAAGGCAGTCATTTTGAAATTGATTTAACTGAATTCTTTATGCATGACTTTCTTCTGAAGTTACCTACTCCCTCTTTAACTTTCTTATTCGCTTATTCTTTAAACCTGCACCTTTCATCATAGCATTCACTGGTTTGGGAATTGCTGGACATGTGCGGTTCAGTCAGGGAATAATCTAGGGAGTCTTAAAAAAACATGAAACTGCATTAGCAATTTAACTTCTGTAATATGATATATATTTGAGTGCATGTGCACATATATATTATATTTGCAGCCCTCAAAAGATTTTGTTTTTTGATGTTTTTGAAAGATGTCTCTTATGCTTACCAAGCCTACTTTTATTTGTTCAAAAATACAGTAAATTGTTATACGGTAAAATATTATAACAGGTTTAAAAAAACTGATGATGAAAAGTTTTTGACAAGTGAGATTTTTTTTTTTTTCCAAGTCTCTTCTGCTAATAATATACCTCAGCGACTTAAGACTGGTTTTGTAGTCCAAGGTCACATTTGTAAATCAAACAGGTGTTTTTTAATTTAAAAAATAGGGTTGGACTAATTGAGAACAGATCCAGGTGGTTGAAGAAGAGGCTGAAACAGGGCTCTAGAGCGCGACCTAATTTCTCAATAGTGTGACTAAACAAAATCTGAGGTCTGCGAACAGCCATTCTCCCATCAGACAAACAGAGTGGATATAGCCACGGATAATGAGAGCAGATGAAAAGAACAATTGACAACTATATTAATAAGAATATTAAGTCAAGGCCTGATTTGTCCGGGAATTTTTTAAGCACCAACAATTTTCCCCTTCTTAGAATTGTACTTCACATAAAGAACTTTATGGTGACCAGAGGGTGATACCTGTGTCTACATCGGACCAGAACTCGACAAAATAGAACCTATTATGCTGTCTTCACTGCATGGGGTTTCAAATTTCTATTATTTTCAATGGTCACTTTGTCGCGTCCAGTGACAAGAACACTGTGTCTTTACTAGACACTGTCTCATTCAGTGTAGACACGGTGTTAGTTAATCATTTAAAACATGTCAATATTGCCTATATGAAAATGTGGGTGCACCTAAATTTTGTGCTGGTGCAGCTAAGAAAAAAAAAATAGGTGCACCAGTGCAACCAGTGGAAAAAGTTAGTCTAGAGCCCTGTGTAATATACTGTAAGAAGGCCTATTGCTGACAACAGTCATACATAAAGAAAAAACTCTCTCTTGTGCCTCTTACCCTGTGGAAAACGGACGGTCCAGTAAATGTTCAGGCAATGTTGTTCCAAGCGAGAGCCTCGCTGACACTTGCACTCTTGCAGGTTTTGATAATTCATGAGGTTGTTCTGAGCTTCGACGCAGGCCTGCCGTCCCTCCAGACTGAGGGGAGCCACTGCCTCCTCATCCACGCAGTACTCCAGGTGCCGGAACTGACGCTTACACTCCTGGTCCGTCATACATTCAGTTGCAGCCTCTGTGCAGTCCACAGTCCCGGGGAACACTGGCACCACAGATGGAACAGCCCCTAAAGGATTGAGAGGAAAGTTCATTTTAAAAATCAATAAACAAAGCTTTTATTAACAATATGTTTTATCAGTGAGCTAACTGATTTAGCAGACAGCATTTGGCTCAGCAAACAGGCATTTGGGCACAGTTGTGGGTAGGCCCAGATGCTATTTTATATATATATATATATATATATATATATATATATATTGTCATTCATGCCTTTTTCTAAATGAAAAGAAATCAGCAGTGCATGCTGAAAAACCCTTAAAAGAAACCGAGAGCAACTACAACATTGCTAAATGAATAGAGAATTCCAATACTCCCACTCAGTTCCTGAATTTGAATTGAATTGGAGGTACATGAGCAAACAAGTTGCAGAATTGCAGTATGAATTTTTACTGGATGTGAGGAAGCAGAAATGAAATGAAAGACGTCAAAGACGTTTCAATGTAATTTAAAATGGGAAAATTCACTCAAAAATTTTAATTCGGTCATTAATTACTCAACCATGTGTTGTTCAATACCCATAAAACCTTAATTCATCTTCTGAACACAAATTAAGATATTTAGATGAAATCTGAGAGCTTTTAGACCCTGCATTAGACAGCAAAACAACTGACATACGTTCAAGCCCTAGATAGTAGATAGTAAGGACTGTATACAGGTGGGTAATCAGTGTGTTAGTGTGGTGACAAGGTGCAGGTGTGTGCTCAGTCCCAGGTATGAGGCATGATGGGAATTTGAGTCTGGTGATCTGGAGGAGGCAGTATCGTAGCCTCCGTTAGGACAAAGGGCATTGTTAAATAGTATAAAACATTAATTTTATAAAGATAAAAGAATACTTTTAATATATATATATATATGAGTCTATGAGTTTAGAATGACATAAGGGGGAGTAATTAATGACATTAATGATTTTGGGGTTTTGGAAAAAAAAACATAAATAAAATACTTCAAGTTTATAGGCCAGTTTATTTACCAGAATACATTGCATATTACTGAATTGCTCTTTAGTAATATCTATTTCCTGTTTGTTTTTTTTTTAAATCCAATTCAGCTTCCTGTTGGGTATGGAAAATCCAATTGGCATCTGATTCATGACTTGGCTGTTGAAAACTGATATATTGGCCAAAATATTTAAAAAGAGAACACACAAAAATATGAAGAATGTTTAAAACTTTGTGAATGAGTTTCCTGTTCAATTCTGAAACCCTGCAGACCTGGTTATGACAAATTACTGTTTGTGAATTTTCACCAGTTTCACTACAGTATAATATACAGTATCAGAGTTATAATATCTGCATTCTAGAGGCACAGAAAACATTCTGACACTTTAAAAAAACGAAGATCAAAGACTCTTAACTTGCACTCAAGGGCAGAATTAATAATGTGTAAAATAATTTAAAAGAGACCTCTTCTCTGAAGGGAATTTCTCGGCTCGCTATTGCAGGAGGACAGATATCTTAAAGAGCAGAAAATCTTCATTCACCAACTTCATACATCAAGAGTTTCAACCCAAGTCCTTGACAACAGACACTTTGTGCTTCGCGTCCATTCTCAGGCTCAATCCTGACAGACGTCATCAACTCCAGAGACCCTCGCCAGCAGCCGGGTCTCAGGGTGACCTGAGGGGAAACTGTGACAGGGCTGTGTAATTTCATGGCTACGTTAGCTGTTTTTCATTAAGTAGAAAAAGCCTTGCACTCCTGTAGAAGCATGAGACATGTGTTTCCCTTTCTTGTATTTCTCCCCCCTGACCCCCATCCCCCTTTGTGTCTGTTTTCCTTCGCAGCGGCAGGGGCTGTAATTGTGCTAGGCCTCATTTTAAAGCGTGTGGTGATTGAGAAGCCACGGCTGTGGCCGGCAGACTAAGCGTTGGTCATGGCTTAGGACTCCACTACCACAAAATGGCACCTCCTTCCACAGCTCACAGAGCGATGATCCATGCGTGAAAGACCATCTACTGCGTGGGCCGAAGTTAAACGGACAAGTAAACACACTTTGATCTCGCGCATATTTGACAAACAGTTCAATATTGAGATGTAACATGCTAGTTTGGATTTATAGACAGGTGTTTGATCTGCCACTGTTTTCATTTTTCTTCTTAATGGTGAAGTGTGTCGTTGCTGCACCTCTAGTGGCACCAAACAGAACTGAAGATTTAACGTCTGCTTTCAAACAGGTTTTCAGTCACACCCTAAAAACACGCCACTGGCTGATTCAACGCTGCTCTATTTGATGCTTGACACTGCATATTAAGATAATATAACATCATGAAAATAATTATACAAGAAGGTTGAACGATTAAAGCATTTTTAGCTAGACTATTGTTTATTTGTTCATTTTAGACGTATTTATAGTAATTCATGTATTATTTCAATGAATGAATAATAAATTGTAATTAATAAATAATTAATATAAAGGATATCAACTAAAGCTTAAACTAGTTAACTAAAATTAAAACCATAAAAAACATATTTAACTTCAAATGAAAGTTAACAAAATCCAAATAAAAAAAATCCTTTTCATAAAAAACTTTTTAAAACATTAAAAAACTATAATAATATGCTAATTATAATAAAATAGCGCTGATTTAGGTTAATATTTGTCAATATTTATTTTGATCACACTTTATTTTAAGGTCCAATTCTCACCACTAACAAACTATTGACTATATGACTTTTGTCTTAATAAACTTCTAATTTGTTGCTTATTAAGCTCGTAAGGTAGTTGCTAAGTTTAGGTGTTGGATTAGGCAGGTAGAATATGGTCAAGCAGAATATGTGCTTTATTAGTACTAATAAAAGAATTAGTACTAATAAAGAGCAAACACGTTAATAAACATCTAGCTGATGGTGACAATTGGTCCCTATACTAAAGTGATATACTTTATACTACTAACACAATAAAATAGAACAGGTTTCCAAGAAAAGTTTTAGAGAAACAGGTAGACACAATGCAACAGCATATCCAAACATAAAAAACAGTTCCTAAATACATCCTCGGTGGAAAAGCCTATAAAGTCTATACCGGACGCAATAACAAAAGTCAATTGCAAAATGGATTCTTATTGACTGCAGACAAGAAATGGATATATAACAATGAATATATTGACTTTCTGTCTATTCAGTGCTTTACTCATCTGCAACAATGTCTTTATATTATCTCCACTTGGATTAACAGTCCAAATGGCATTAAATATGATTCATTACTATTGCAAAAGCTTATCTTAAAATATGTAATTTCCGTGTCTTTCTTTTTATAAAACAGGAAACGATTCAAAGAACGACAAGTGCACAGAAGAGTTGAAAAGTGAGCGATGGAGTGAGAAAGAAACAGAAAGAAAGAAAGAAAGAAAGTAAACAGAATGACAGACAGCAGACGCCTCACACAATAGGAAACCGTCTCAGTATGGAGGCTGATGGCAATCAAACACATGCTGGCCGGGTATTACGAGATATGTGTGTGTGTGCGCGCAATAAAATCACATTTAGCAAGTGACAGTGACACACACACACACACACACACCTTGAGGCTTTAAGTCTCATGCACACACTGAGAGAAAACGACAGACGCAGTTTCTGCAGTGAAGCTCAGCTGTACAGGGGAGTGAAAGAAATAAAGAGGTGAGTGAAATAGAGAAAGACAGCGCAAGCGTGTACTGTAAATCTAAGTATCCTTGTGTGACCGTATTTATGGCCGGCGACAGCAAACCGGCTCCAGCTGTCGATATTTGCGGGTCTAACGTGATTAACTAATCAATGCGTACAGCCGTCTGAACCTCTGTGGTAAACCGAGCTCCACTATATCAAGATACATATCAAGAATACGTCTCTTCTGTCGATCCACACAAAACTGAAGAATCCATCAGCTAAATTACAGCATGCTGCATCTCAGGGCCTAAACCAACAATTTAGACAAATTACTTGAGAAAAAAACGCACACAAACAAACCCTCATATCCATTTAAAACAGTAAATGACTGTTTTTCAACAAGGATGACAAAATGTCAAGGAATAAAAAGGAAGCCATTAACTCTATATTTAAGTATCTTTCTGACAGTAAATGTGCTGTATAGACTTCCAGCCCACACTGTTATTTGCTGCATTGAGGGTTTTGTCAAATGTGGGTCAGAGCGCCGTATCTATTCACTATTGGTGACACGTCACATCAAAGCATGGCGGCGATATTAAAAGAACCGGGTCGGATGGGCCCGTCTGATTGACAGGGAGGAGAAACGGAAGACAATCCGAAAGCCCCAGGAGGAAGGAGTGCACTGCAGGGACGTGATGCTGAGACAGTCCTCGTCGCTAAATCACAGTGCTCAGTGCCTTTAATGAAAATTGGCTACAACATCATCATAAAAGCCGTGTGTGCGAGTGGAGCTCACGCACACACACACTCTCGCTCTTTCTGATTCTGTCGCTTGGCTTGAATCTTCCAGTCGAGGCGAGAGAGTCCAACACCATCTGCCGTCACCGTGTTTGCCTTTCCAAATCCTGGTTATCAACAAAACACACACGCGACCCTGAAAAGACCCTAAACGTCATCTCATATGTGAAGAAAACATGCCCGGAGGGGAGATTACCTTTTTGTTAACTAGTCCCGTGTGGTTTATTGAACCTGTGTTCTTACGATTCCTCTTTGATTTGCTAAAAATGACCATGTAATTAGGCTGTCCGCCTGTCCCTGGGTATGTCCTTGGCTGAGTCCATTATGGCATATTTTTCTCCATGCAATTAGTATATGCGCTGACGAAGCCTGGTTCACCTGGGTGTATTAAAGCATCCCAAAACATTTCTTAACTTGTGCAGCTCATGCGTTTCGCAGCAATCTCATTTAGGTAAAAGCAGAAATGAGGAAGAAACCATTACACAACAAAAAAATATATTTTCATACTCAGTATTTTTTACTTGTTTTACAGTCCAGAAAATACATTAAGGCCACATGAGAAGAAAAATTGCTTTAGGTATTAAGTCTGAAATATCTACCACTGTGGTAAGAATTAAGTGTATTTTTCTTACCCCACTCGCAGATATTCGTTCTGGTTTTAACCCTTGTGCTGTGCTGAAAACCTACTTTGGTGTTCCCAGTAAAATGACCTTGTAATTCTCTTATCTTGCGATATTATCACTAAATCTTGGATTCAGTCAGTCAAGCTGTTTTCTTTCAGTTAGCACAGGTTTTGCAATTCTTTTTGGATTTGCTAGATCATAGGCCATCAATGATCTGACCTTGTGCTCAAAAAAATATTATTTGTGAATGTACTGATGTGCAGAAGCTTCGATAAATGAGCCCTAGGATCAATCAGGTTAAAAAAAAATAACACTTGTGCTAACTGTAAGAAAACAACTTTGAATCCAAAATTAGGTTGCAATATACCATATTGAGAGGGCAGTGTTTTTGACTGAGACAAAGCCTGTAAGTTTTAGTCCAGTGCAATAACATCAAAATGAGCAGAATGCAACATGATTATTAAGCATTAAATCTTTTTTATATACAACCTTTTTGTTTTGCTTCTCAAGTCAATGGATCATAATTTGAGAATGTATAGATATTCTACCAAAAAACAAGATTGAAATGCTCTTTTTTGCAGCAGCAGCGGATATGCCCGGCATGTTTTTCCCAGACCTGTCAGCATCTGTCGCTGCGAAATGAGTTGAAGCTGCCAAAGTCCAGAGTTGCGCACGCGCACATTTTCTCAAACACACCTGGGCACGCGGCTGGCACGGGCTAGCACGGGCTGGCACATGCGCACCTGCCTGTAGGCTGTCGATCTTTGACTCTGTGTTTGTACACATCCTTCTACCTCAGGTCGCCTCTTAAAAGCATATTCAGGCATGCGAATCTTTATGCAAATACACAATCTTTTTGCCACTTGATATCCGTCAGGGGGTCCTTTTGCGATTCGTGCGGCTGATATACGACCCGACCCCCGGGGATACACACAGCTTGAGCGAGCACATCAAATCTGCAATCATTAACACAGCTAATAAATAAACCTGTCGATCAGCGCGCGCATTACAGCCTGTTCTCATGGCACCAGGGTGCGACAAACACCACTCATGATGATGAATGCCACTTGAGCTACAAAGACACTTGCTATATTGCACCCTGTCGTCCCAGGTGGGGAAAGAAAGTAAGATCCCTCAAATGCTGGTTGCTGTGCTACGGGAACACCATGGAGCTGCCCTTTACCAGCCTAATCTGTCTCTGTTTATATGTGTGTGCGTTTCTGCCATCACATAATTAGGATAATACTGACTGTGACAGATGTCTCATAACATACTGTTATTTGTTGACGGAATTATATTTTTAGACCTGGCCTGTGCGGATTATCGTTCTCGGAAGAACTCCTGTAATGCCTGAGATATTAAAACTATTATGCTGTTGTGATTTGAAGGTGTGAAGAAAATAAACACAGGGCTGTAAAGTACACATAATTGGCTGAAAATCTCAGTGTTGTAATTAACTGTTAAAAGTACAAAGCATAAGGATGAGCTCAGAATGCTACATCAAAAGAGGGTCTATTAAAGGTCATTTTTGTTTTTGTACACATTTAACAGTAAGTGATAATAATGGTTAAGCTCATTTAAGCTCTTTATGTTGGTTTTACAACATGGTAGCATATAAATATATCCTGGTGCTGTTGGGGCTATTCTTAAAGAGTGCACAGCGTTTGTTAAACGCAATAAGCAAGTACACAGATATGTGAGGGAGTGACAGACACATCTGTTCTGCTCAGTGTACAGCACTCCAGAAAAAGAAACCCTTTCTATTGTTTCAGCACATGGCACAGCGGTCACCCTAAAACACACCTGTGCGATAAGTTTCCATGCAATTGTAATTTATTCACAGCGTTTACAAATGTTTTTCATGCAATGGTATGCACTATACATGACATGTTCAATATAATTGATGCAAAATGTGTATAATATATCCAATACACAGCATACTGTGTGCAACCGGTAGAATTTTTATGTGTACGATGAACACTGATATCTCTCATGCTTTTTTTTCTCACTTGGTTTATTTGCCTGTAATATATTGGGTATTGTGTAAATAGTTTATAATGTAAACTTTTCTTATCTTTGTATATTTATTGTGTTATGCTCTATGATTTACAGTGTGTCTGGCTGTTAATGCAACCCAAAAATAAAGTATCTATCTATCTATCTATCTATAATCTTCTCCCTCAGACAATCCTTCCTTTTAAAGTACCATGGCTTTACAGTAATACGTCTCTTTTAGTTTAGTTCACCACCAAGGAGCCATTCATAAAAATATCTATCTATCTATCTATCTATCTATCT
>JAUYWG010000048.1:7018858-7034950 GCA_034779775.1 Enteromius afrohamiltoni
TAACAGGAATTTACCATTAACCATTTAACAGGTTTTTACCGTAGCATTTTCACAGTTTTTTACCGTTAAAATCACAGTCATTTTATACAGTGATATCTTACACTTTTGGAACTTTTATATATACTTTTGGAAGACAATAGGAATTGAAGCTGTTTCTTTACTGACATTCTACAAAATATCTTCTTACAAGTTCAACATAAAAAAACAACGTACGCAGGTTCTTAAACACATGAGAGTGAGTAGCCTGACAGAATTTTCATTTTGGGGGGGAACGTCCTTTGAATGAGTTACACATTAAGGTTTAATGCTTCTTATGTTTGATGAAAATACTAACCTTAGGTATGAGCTATAATAATAATGACAACTGCCTCAGAAAACACCTTTTTAAGTACGCATGCTGTAGTTTGTGATGAGAGAATCAGGTTTTAGTGGAGCTGGAGGGAGGAACACAGAAACGTGAGTCACGTTTTTTCTCAGGTTAAAACATCAGGGAGCCTCTAAGCTATGAGCAAGCTGTTCCTCTCTCCGAAACAGTTACTGTTTACTATTTATTGTGGTGCTTATAGGCTTTTAAGAAATGATAGCTCTTCCTGCACTTAAGATGGAAGCTGCTTTATTACATCCTAAATGAATAAATGAATGAATAAATAGCTAGTCGAACAAATTAAGAATATGATGTTAGAGTATAAAATCAACATTAATCTGTAGAGATATGACATCTTAGTTTACATAATTATCTTTTTGCAAAAAATATACACTAGTTAAAAAAAGTAAACTGCATGAACCGATATTTCAAGCAAACCGATATTCTACCAGATGATCGACTAATGATCATTACCACTCTCTAGTATCAGTTCAGATTACCAACTTTTTATTAATAAATACGACATTTTATGTTGTCAATAATTGTAGTAAAATTTGACCTATACTTGTTTAAAGTATTTTTTAACAACATATGTATATCGGTACATATATATGACATGATATAGACTATCATGTGACACTGTCGCGACAAACGTAACGTACATTTTAAAATGTATTAAAACAGAAAGCAGTTTTTCAAAACTGTAGTGATATTTATTATATTTTACAATATTACAAAATATTACTGATTCGTTTGAACTGTATTTAGTTTTTTATCAAATAAATTCAGCATTGATGAGAAAAATCTTAATATATTAAAATAGAAAATAGTAATTCTAAATTAGAATAATAATCCCTGTTATTTCGCTTCTCTGTGTTTGTAGTCAAATAAATGCAAATTCTGGATTTTTCTTTTATTTAAAAAATGATTAGGTTATTAAGTAAATATCATGTTTTATGAGGATATTTTGTCATTTTTCTACAATAAATATATCAAAAACCTAATATTTGATTAGTAATATGCATTCCCAAGAACTTCACTTGGTGATTTTCTCAATATTTAGATTTTTTTTCAGCGCTCTCAGATTACAGATGTTCAGTTAGTTGTATCTTGGCCAAATATTGTCCCATGCTAACTAAGCATACATCAATGGAAAGTGTATTTATTCACAATCCAAGCTTATTTGAATTAGAATGGGCCCAGGGTCACATATTATATATATATATATATCTCAAAAGTAATACATTGGTATAATTATTCATTATTGTCTGAAAAATGTAGTTCACATCAGAAATATATATGGAACTCAGAAATCAGATCAAGCACTCTTCCTAAATGTCAAAAGAAGATTAAAGTTCATTGAGACGCCCTGAAAGAGCAGTGTGAGTGTGTTTACAGGGTGAGTGACAGGACTGAGGATATGAGTTTTGACATTGGACAGATTGTGTGTCCCTCGGTGAGCCCCGGGGTGGCAGAGGGGCTGGGATCAGCCTCTTCATGAGGCGGGGCGGCTGGGGTACGAGAGCGTGTGTGTACATTTCAGGACAGGCTCACAGATGTGCATGTCGACCCCACGGCAAAGGAACTGCTGTCACTACGCAGCACACATTGCATAGCAACCAGATAACATCAGTCGGATAGGCCCGATTTTAATGTTTAGATGTAAAAGGTTATAAATTAATTAGCCAAAGGCAGAGACGAGGCACACAGTAATAGAAACACAGTAATATGGGAATACAACTTAATTATAAAACTTCATAGCTATTTGGTAGTTTTTATAACCTTCAAACCTGGCGCTGAATAAAAACCATCAATCCACATGTGACCCAACTAGCAGGTCAAAATTTCTGCAAGTCCAATTTGTAAAAATTATATGCACATTCTGTAAATCAAATGAAGTGTTTAATAATATTACCACTGCGACTGCAGTACATATGACAGTGTGAGGCGGCTTTATGACCTTCGCTACATTAGGAGGTGTTGATGTGTTTATTTCCATGCAAACAAACTGCACTCCGGTAAAAAGACGAATCGCACAAGCCAGAGAATGCAATGGATGCAAGGGATGTAAGAGCAGAGGGGAACAGGAAAAACAGGGCAGTTGTCTATTTCGTCTGTTTTTCTTTTCAGAGAATTAAAAGGCTGTGAGGCAGCGGAGGGATTTTCTCCTGCTAAAAAGTCAGAGCTGGAGGCCACACTGAGAACTAAGCCTAGCTCTGCCTTTCATCTGGCACAGCATCATTTTACACTGACAAACTGTGTACCTGTGCTCATGCATTCGCTAAGCTGGTGTTAATTCAAAAGTCGCTTATAAAATAGTGTCTTTGATCATCTTCATGTCATTTGTGCACCAGACCTATTTTACTGTAACTTGGCCAGAGCTGTATGGCACACTGAACTATTTAATTCATCTGCCAACATTTGAAAGAAAAACTGGTGGTGGTATTTATCTCAATTAGGCCCGGTGCATATTCAAACATGAGGGGTCATGGTTGCATACATTTTTGTTTAAAAAATAAATTCACAAGTGCACGCTTCCATATGATATCTATAGCGTGTTTGGCGTGCTCCGAGCCCTAGTGGTTTAAACCCTATAGCGTGGACTGAGCTCGGCGTCCGGCTCGAACTCTGCTAGCCCCCTAAAGAAGGAAGGTGCAAAAGGCGGAGGAGGGGTGGAGGAGGGATGCATAACAAGATAAGGAAGGGATGAATAGTGGGCTTATTTAAGGGCAAAGCTTGTGAATATGATTGGACGAGACTGGATTGATTAGGAAAATGATAGCCAGTCGTGGATAATCATGCATTTGCGCTTCTCCCAAAACTTCACAGAGTCAGAAGACTTTTTTAGTACATAATAATATGATGCATGGACTTTAAAGCGCAGTCACAAATAGAGTTATCTTATTTATCACACTTGACATCTTAAAATTAAGTGTGAAATTATATGTTATATTGCTATGAACTCATTAACTTGTACGTTATCATAAGCAAAAACAACAAAGGATGAATAAAATGAATGAATGGTTATATTGTATTGTGATCCAAATTTTTGTCAATATTTATTATATATAATAATTTATATATATATATATATATATATATATATAATTTATAATACACATATTTATCACATCTCAAAGTGACAAAGGAACACATATATTGAGATTTATTCACAACTGACTTTAACATTATGAAATAAAAGGTGTACATTTGCTATATTTGGCTGTTCAAAAATCCTTATGTATGTTTATTTCAGGGAATAGCATCAATTTTAATTTAGTTAATAAATGTGGTTATATTGCATTTTAATCTAATTTTCTGTAATATATATTGAGAGAGATAGAGAGATATTTAAAGATAATTAAAAGAACTATAAACAGCAAAACAAAGGCCATGAAAACAAACAAATGCAATGTCCAAGAACAACAAAACACAAATCTTGAAAAAGCATCCATGCTGTTTTTCTCAATCCAATTTTCTGTGGAAAAACAGAAGTAAAATGTAATAATAAAAATAAATAAAGTAACAAAAAAATATGGCAAGAAAGATTACACTTTGAAAACAAAACGCAAATCTTGAAAAGGCGTCGAATGTTGTTTGTGTCAGTAGACAGTTTTATGGCAGGGGGTCATGACCTGTGAAAACTCAGCCAATAGCAGGACACCTAATAACAAAACATTTTTCCACAGGAAGATCTCCATATGTCCAGCTGTTCTGTACACATAATAACTAAGCGAATACAAACACGTTTTGCACATATAGGACTCTGGAAAGATGAAATGAAACGTGTTTTTAAACCGCAACAATGTAGCCGAGGCTGACGAATCAATAATCACATGCACGGCTGCCACCTGCTGGAGAAAAGCGGAACGTCTCTAATCATTGCATCTCCGATTAAACCAGTTTTTAAAAGTCACATAACGGATTAATTCATGCAAACACGAATAGTTTGTCTAAAATAAACAGCTGTCGAAAATCTTAATTGTGTAAGTATCAGAACCATCTCTGCTGAGGGCTGAAATGTGAGCGCGCGGCGCAGAATCCGCCCCCTTTCCTCAAGCGCGTCCAATAGTGTCTCCACATAAACTTCAGCTTTATTTTAATGACCTTTGCTTGACTTTTTCACCAATTTACAGGTGTGCCATCACATGAGGACGACGACATGGAGGGACAGCAGCTACAGCAGGCGAGCGAGTTTATTTACTGTTAATATTTATAAACAGCACACCTGTTTTGCCAAAACCTTGCACAGAGAGACATTGACACAATGTTTTTTTCGAGTTTATTTGTCTCATCGCAGTTTGGCGTTTGAGAGCACGTCAGCTCGAATCATCTCTATGTTTTGATTTTTGGCAGGTTTTGAACCCGCAGAGACTTAAGTCACTACAAGATTGGATGCAGAAAAGTTCAACCACTTTAACACAGGTCAACGGGCAGAGGAAATATGGTGGTCCTCCTCCGGGTAAATACTCTTGAATTAAACTGAGATGATCAACCTTTTGTGATTAAACCGCAACCTGTAGCGTTTAGGCCTAAGCATGAGACTAAACCATGATGTGGATGAAGACAGATGTGGCACATGGCCTCATATTTTCCTTTACAACGTTAAAAAGAGCAAAATCAGGCTGTTTACTTCTCCTTATAGAGGTTCTAGGAACAAATCTTCACATTAAGAGTAAAAAGTCTTGTGATGTAGAAAAATAATTTCACCCATGCCTCTTTTGTGCTTTGACTTGACCTCCATTAAAACATGGACACCTGGAGCTTAATTGGGTTGCAAGTCCTCATTGCTGCTAAATTATAGCTGATTGGATTGGTTTAATTGTTGCTTGATGGAAATGATTAGTTTAAGATCCTTTTTAAAGCACAGTTTATAGATGAGTGAACTTAAATTCTAATGTGTTGATCACTTTAAAAAAAAAAAGTATTTTTTTCTTGGAGTACATCTCGTTTTCATCTTTGATTTGAATCTCTGGTCAGTGCTTATGTGATGTTTTCATCAGTTTTTCAGATTATAATTATACTTTTAAAAGATCATGTTGTGAAGCGTTCCACTTGCCTTGATTTTTATTGTCAAGAGCTTAATATCTTATGAAAAATATATGCTTTAAAAAGTCAGATCTTGACAGTCCAAGCATTTTAGTGTCTGAAATGGTCATAATTTATTATGAGTTGTTTTTATCACAGTTTGACCGCTAGTCGACACACATTCATCAAGCTTTTAAGTTACAGCTAACCAGTGTTTTAATTTATTTATATTGATTTAATTTATTTATTAACCAAACGATCCAAATGATGTCATTTGTAACCCTTTGAAATAATTGTTTTTTCAAATTTTTGGAAAATGTGTAAAAAATGGTTTTATCCTTTGTCACAATTGTGACAGGTGGGATAAGGTGAGTACTGAAATCATGTATTTCTGCAGTCGTTAGTCATAAACAAACTGTTCACTGTTTACTCACAAGCACGGAGACTGCAAACACAGCACAAACATGAAAACATGATGGACAACCACACACACACAATCACCTATAATGTCATTTCCTTCAGGAAATTATAAGATTATCTACACAGTTGGGGAGGACTTTTCAGCCAGAAAAAAAAATGTCACTATGTTGTACCAGCTATAATAATAAAATAATAAATTTTGAATCATTAAAAGTTTTATATATCTTAGTTCAGCTATTTTAAATGGTTTGATCACATTCTAGGGTTAGTATTATGCATGAAAACCTTATAGAACATTGATAGAAACACTGCATTTCAAAATTATTTTTATGTAAAATATAACATACAATTTTCATATTACACTATGAGGATAACAACATAATAATTATAATATTTTGTCATTGAAACATTTTGGTTCACCGTTTCCCATCAGCTCCTATTGTGACCATCAACATGTTTACTTGCTCTATAACCACAACAAAACTAAATAAACTACAGATAATGTGTACCAAAAATTGAAGTGCGAACAGAAATGACTTTACTCTGGTCATGTGACAATTTGCACTAATCATGTGAAACTGCGCATATTCGTTGTGACCGTTGGGATTTAATGAGTTAAAGCACTTTCAAAAAGTGTATTTTGTAAGTGTGTGTATATAATTTTAAGTTAAAATATAAATGAGAATTTATCTATATGTGTAACTTAAGTGTGTGTGTGTGTATCTATGCATACAAATAATATCATACTATTCTCAAATTGTAAATTTCAATATTAATCATGAAATATTTTTTTAATGAAATTCCAGGCACTTTTGATTTTGAGAACTTAAACACTTTTTGTCTATCTTCTCTTACTCCAGGCTGGCAAGGTCCTGTTCCCGGGCCGGGCTGTGAGGTTTTCATCAGTCAGATCCCACGCGACGTCTACGAGGACCGCCTGATCCCTCTTTTCCAGACCGTTGGCACCATTTACGAGTTTCGGCTCATGATGAACTTCAGCGGGCAGAACAGAGGCTTCGCCTATGCGAAGTACAGCGACCCCGCCACCGCCACCACCGCTGTCATGACCCTGCATCACTACCGTCTGCCAGAGGGGGGCTGCCTGGCGGTGCGCAAGAGCACGGAGAAGCGGCAGCTGCGTCTGGGAGATCTTCCCGCTAGCATAAATCAGATGGAGCTGCTGACGGTGCTGCGAATGCTGTCCGATGGCGTGGAGGATGTCATGGTGAAGATGGCTGGCCCCAAAGGGAGAGAGGTCGTGGCTCTAGTGAACTACTCCTCCCACTACGCCGCATCCATGGCCAAGAAAGTGCTTGTGCAAGGTATGCCAGGACATGGAAATAATTGGCTTAATAACTGAATGGCTATTATTTGTAACGTTTTTTTTTTCCTCATATCTTTTCAGCTTTTAAGAAGCACTTCGGCATTTCCATTAATGTGAAATGGACGTCCTTCTCCATGTCGAAGCATGTGTCTGAGACTGTTCAAGACGACGTCACCTTTACCCCTCCAAGTCTGAATCCCCTCCCAAAACCCCCCATCAGCCCCCCCCACCTGCCCCCTCAGCCCTCCCTTATTGATGTCCCAGCCCACCCCCCTCTCCAGTCCTTCTTCCGGGCCGTGGGGGCCCCAAAGATGAAAGATGAGATGAAGCCTCAAGGCCCTGTGAAGTGTGACGCCGTGTATCTGCTGCAGTGGATGTGCGAGGTGTACAGACTCGGCACTCCGCAGTATGATGTCCGTTACCATCACGCCAGCTCCGACGGCTTCCTTTGCTTCAGCTACAAAGTCCTGATCCCAAGCTTTGTGATTCCCCTGTACGGGGTTATCCAGATCCTTCCAGGCACCAGTGCTGAGGCCACGGAGGAGGAGGTTTATCGAGCCGTAGCCGAGCTGGTGATCCAAACCATCTGTAAGGTCTCAAGTTTGCGACCTTTCTAAAATTTGAAGCCGTTAATCTAATGTAACGTTATCATTTAATGTTCAGTATTATGGTTTGAAGGCATATAATGTTCCTGTTTCAAAAGAATGAGTGGAAAATAACTAAACAAGTGTTTCGATTGATGTTAAAGGTGGGGGTGAAAAGCCGTGGATTTCTTTTAATTTTACAAGCTCTTGAATTCAGCAGTATGAAAGAGGTTTAAAGTATTATGTTCTCGTTGGTATGTTTTATTGAATTTTAATAATGTAATATTAATCATTTGTTACTTTGGTCAGCCTCATCACATTTGGATGATTGCATGTTTTCCCTACTTATTTTGTGTGCTTTTCACTGTTGTTTTTTTCACGATTTGTTTTGTGTTTTTCACGTTTGACTTTGCATGGTGTGCTCGTTTCCTTGTTTGATGGGTTGTACTGACTATAAATGACTTTTGTACAGTAAATAAGTTGTTCAAGAAATTTTGTGGGCTATAAGTACTTGATTGTGACTTGCATATTGCTTTTGTTCAAACTCTCGATAAGAACTTTAAACCTCTGATGCAGAAAACTACTTCAAATCATGGGTTAACAAGGATGTCAAGCCATCTTTCAATAATTGGTTATTGAATTAGTTATCTAATTATTATATAATTAGTTATAAAACCTTTCTTATTACTAAAAATATGAAAGTACAAAAGGAAAATATAAAGTAACTTTTTTTCTTCGTTAGTGAAAGTCAATGTTATTTTTAATTTTTTTCATTACAAGTTTCTATACCAAGATTTATGGTTGTAGGCATGGAGATTCATGTAAATGTAGTATCTTGCATGTGGCATTAAGACAAAACAAAAATATTGTAGTTATTTATTTTTAGACCTGATGTAATCAAGCACATTTTAAACGAGCAAGCAATGAGTTGAATGTTTTCTTCTTAAATGTCAAAGTTTGATAACTGGCATTTGGTAAATGGTTCCACTGGCGTCCTCCATCTAAGTTGACTATTTTTAAGACTACAAGGTCCTTTTTTTGATCTCATCCACCAGATCTGCTCTGGGCACATCAACCTAGAGAAAACCAGACAAAACATGAAAAAATGTATTTAAATATACTCCCAAAAAGTTATTGTTTAAAATGCATGAATATGCAATACAAGATCATGTCACAAATGTGTGGATTAATGCATAAAATTATTTGTGAATGTTTACAACAGTTTTTCAAGCCAATGTGTGAAACTATCAAACGCACTTCTTCTCTGGTCGCCACATTGCGCAGTTTGACGACTCTGTCTTTGAGTTCTTGTTCTCCTAAAATGGCCACCAGTGGAATCCCGGTTTCCTCACAGTGCTGCAGTTGGCTCAACAGCTTCGGGTTTTTCTTATATAAAACTTCAGCCTGTAGCACACAATGCATAGCTCAGAGTCAGAGATCCACAATACAACTCCAAATTCATTGTGATTTTCTTGAAATGACATTCAAGCATATACAGACCTTGATTCCGACGTTCCAAAGTTCGCTGGCCAGTTTGAGTCGCTCTTCTAGAAGGTTCTTCTGCGCTGAGGCCACTAGCACTTGAGTCTCAGTGGTGCGCACCTTCTCTGAAGATGTCTGAAGTGGAGGAGAACATTACACACTTGTATTTAAATGCCTTTCATAATAAAACACAGTGACACCATTCTAAACACATACTCATAAAAATGTTATATAACAAAAATAAAGATAAAAAAAAATAAGTAAAATAAACAAGTGGCAGTATTCCAAAAAAAGGTTTTAAAAAAGCATTTAGTAATTAAACTATTGTTACTATAATAAACCATTAATATTGTTTTAAGTTTTAGACTTTATCTTAAAAAAACAGGCATGAATTACTTTATTCACACAGGCACTTGATAACATGAATAAAAACTTATTAAGTATTAAATAAATGTTAAAAATAAACCATTAATCTTCCCAAATGTGTAAAAAGCATTAAATAAATATTATAAAAACAAATTTTAATATTACCAAATGTATCATAAATATATTTTATTAAGTAAAACATTAGCACTGCCCAAAAATGTACATAAAAACATAATAAATAAAATATTTAAAATAATTATTTTAATAATTAAAATAAATCTAAATGTTTAATAACCATTAAATAATTAAATATAAATTAAATACCATTCATATTAAAATATAGTGACTCTGTTCTAAAAAAAGAAACTTATATAAGCCATAAAACCATTAATCATTCTAAATGTTTAAAAAGCATGAAATATTTAACAGTAAACATTAATATTCCCTTTTTTTTTTCTTGCAAATGGCAATTCATATATAGACGTACTATTAAAAAAAACAAGCTTCCGAAACAGACTATAAAAATATATATATATTATACACCCTCCTACCCCTCTTTCTCTCACTCACCTCAGCCTTCTGCTCCATTATGGAAAAGATCCTCTCAATTCCAATGCTGACACCAACACAGGGCACCTTTCTGCCCTTGGGGTCAAACATCCCCACCAGACCATCATATCTCCCTCCACCGGCCACGCTACCAACGCTCACGCCAGCCTCATCCGCCCCGTTCTGCTCTGCAGGCGTGGGTACCGGCGCTGGGATGGTCTGGGAGAGAATGGCTTCATAAATCACACCAGTGTAGTAATCCAGTCCTCGAGCCAGGCTCAAATCAAACACCACCTAGAGAGAGATTTAAAAATTAATGAGGGAAAACCAAAAGAACAAGACCACAGATGCAGACAGTGAATGGGTGTGAAAAAAGAAGAGATAATGAACATGAAATTATAACTGCATTTACTGAAATGAAGCACCCGTGTAATAAATTTTATAGGGCGTGTATTTCTTTTCTAATGGATCATAAATAAAGGTAAAAATAAAAGGTAGATGTATGTGGAGCATACAAAAAATAATCAGGTGTGACGTGATACATCATCTTTTTCAAGCTAATTGTGCTGAGCTTTTTTGTTCCAACTAGCTGTAAATGAGTAAGAAAAGATAAATGCAATTATTTTATTTAATTATAAAAGACTGCATAACCATTTTTACTACATACCTTTTGTTCAGTATCAAGGAAAACAGGAAATAACTGAATTTTCTTTTGTGATGTTCTTAACCTTACCTTATCTGTGACCTGGAAGAGCTCCAAATAGCTGAAGAGCAGCTTCATATCTGTGAGCCCAGCGCAGGCCTGTTTGTTCTGGGACAGTTTGGGGTCCTGAAGCAGCCGCTCTGCCAGATCATGTCCACCTGAAGGTCAAAAGGTGTCAGCCGATGCAAGAACATACAAGAGAAAAAACATCTGGTGGGGCAAAAACCGACCGTAGATGTGTGCGTGATGAATGTTTACTCACCCTGCATGCTGACATACTCCCCGATCCTATCAGCCACATCCTCTGAAAGACCTTTCTCATTCACCATCTCCTTTTTTACATCCTCCCAAGCCAACTACAAACACAGAGCACTTAAACCTTAAACTAGGGCTGGGTTCACTAAAAAAGATTAATCTGGGAGATCACAAAAATCATTAGTGGTGTCTAGAGCTGGGTATCGAGTTTGATACCTTTGACAAAGGAAAACCCACATTTCTGTCAAACATTCCTTTTAATAATCACTAACAACTGTCAAAAGAACGAGCCCATGTTCAACAGATAAAGTGAATAATATCACGTTAAGAGTTTTCTTCCCCATAGAAGTCCATTATAAGGAAACGTGATATTCACTTTATAAGCAGAATAAGAGCTTGTTCTTTTGACAGTGGCAAATCTTTATAATAAGTAAAATTATACAGAAGTTTGGTTTTCCCTGGTCATTATTAAGGTTAAATCACATTAAAGCTGTTTCCTTATCTCAGAGACATTTGCAGAGACTCATCAGCAATATGTCTACTGGACGTCTCTTTTCAGATGTCAAATAGACGTCTATAAGATGTCTTTAAGATGTTTATGATTGCATGCATGTAAAACTGACATCTGTAAGATGTCTGCCAAACGTTTGTAGACAGCAGATGCTTTCCAGATCAAAAGATCTTTAACAGACATCTTGCAGACGTACGTGTGCTATCTAGGGGTGAATGCCTAAATGTGGTGATATTCACTTTATACGCAGTATAAGAGTTTGTTCTTTTAACATTGGCAAGTCTTTACTATAAATAAAATACGACAGAAGTTTGGTTTCCCCCGGTCTTTGTTAAGGTCGCGTCCGTTAAGCCACATTAAGCTTCTTGTAATGGACTTCTGGGCCCACATTGGAACGTCTTTCATACTTTTCTGAACCTTGACAATGTTCATTACTTGGCAGTCAATGGGGCAGTCACAAGCCTCCAGGTTTTCATCCAAAATATCTTTAATTGTGTTCCGAAGAAGAATGAAACTTACCGAATTCAAATGAAATGAGTGTTGAATATGTATAGTTCACAGTTTTAGCTTAAAGATTGTGTTTCTTAACATCAATTGAACTTCACTGCACCTGTTATGCATTCAATTTCACTGATACTCAAGTTAAATCTGAGACTTGTGAAACTGAATTCGTAAGATCCTTATAAATGGGGGTATGCACGAATAGTTAAACATTCGGTCTGTAATTATCATTTGAATAATAAAAACAACATTAATGTTTTTCTCTGTGTTAATTGGCTGGCTGTAAATGCAAGGAATCCATGATAAATCCTAAGCAGTTATAACTGAATGCAAGGGGTGGCGCTGTGGAGTGTGTTAATACTCCAGTTGATGGTATTCGATCACAGAATTACTAAAAGATCTGACAAAATGTATTTACTTCGGATCAAATGAATCAGTAAAACTGATTTATCATCAAATTTTCCTTGAGCCTGAATATATATATATTATTAGATTATTATTTCTTTTTAATTTTTCAACCAAAATAAAATCTTGCGATATAACGTCATTTTGTTGTAGAACATTGTTCTGTTATGGCTAATCATGACAAAAATCATGAAATTGTGACAAAAACATCTTTTTCATTAAACCTCATTTGGAACTTGATTATACATTTTTTGGAAAATGGCCATCCCTACCTAAAATCAATGTCTCAATACTCAATACCCTAACTTACATGCATTCTATTATATCACACATGTATTAATACTAGAACTATGCAAGTGTTCTCTTAACAGAAAGCATTTCTCCAGGCACCTAATGTTATTGCTCAAGTTTGGTTTCTTACCTTGTCCAGTTTGTCCACTGTGGAGCAGATTGTGCGGAACTTCTCGTCAGGAACGCCACACACGGCAAACATTCCATCTAGAATGCGTCGGTCATTCACCTGAAACACCACAACAGTGATTATTCCACCTCAAACTGATAAATACACAACAAGAGGATCTACAAAGACTAATGTCCATAGCTGTTGTCGCTGCTGACATGTTGCCTCGCTGTCCTATCAGGCAATGACACTGCAGGAACAATTTAGCATGGACAGATGATAGTTTAACAATCTTCAAATTTCAAACGCCATCTTTATCATTTTAAGATCAACTGTCACTGAACGAAATGAACAGGATAACAGGATTATCATAGGCAGCAAAGAATAAATCTATGCAGCCTTCAAAAAACAATCAGATGAAAGCATCTCTGCAAACAGGATGTGACACGGTCAATGGATTATGACGTGCCTTGTTGCCTTGTGGAAGCAGCATTGCACTGCTTTTAGACACAGCCCATAAAACTGCTATTTTATGTCGACCAGCAACCAACCTTTATACGAAAATCTCCAAGATCTAATTCATTAAGGATCTCGTAGACAATTTTCAGACACTCTGCATCAGGGATCATGGCATCATATTGACCTGCAATATCGAAATCCTGCAGCCACAAAGATCAAGAATTATTTACACTCATATTAATCAATTCTATTACTACTACAAGTAATAATATTGATAAGAACTGCACTGCACAGAATCATTAGGTAAACATTAGTTAACTTTAAATACATCCTTTATAAAGCATCCCAACTTTATTAGTCATTAGTAAGCAGTTTCTAAATACAGCTACAAATGCCTTGTTCTTGATTTATAAGCATGTCTATTACAAAAAACTTACTAAGATCTTACTAATAGAAAAAAAAAAAAAAAAACACAACACTAAGGGATACAGAACTCAGAAAATGTTATTTCATGATGCTTTTTATTTTATTGTTTACCATGAATCTGCAGAGGGTTTTTTTTCATTTATGTTCATTTTTCTTTTTTTTTGCTCTGTTGTGCGCTTAACATTTCCGTTTGGAATATAAATAAGCCTTTAAAATCTCCTTTGTAAATGCTTTACAAGGCATAAATAGCCCTTAATTAATATATTAACTACCTGACTTAATCATGAATTACAGCATTTATTAACTATTATCATGTGTCTAAATAAGATTTACAAATGTACATTTAAACAGTTTATTAAAAATTTACTTATGAACCACTGACAACTCCTACTTAACTGGTTTGTAAAAAACATCATTTAGAAATGAAAAATTCATTGTTAATAAAGTAGGAAAATACAATCGTTAAACAAACTGCCTACTAATGCCTATTAATTTTGGAACAATGCTTTATAAAGGATATTTACTTATATATAACTAATGATTCATGGTGTGCATTTATTTTAAAGTGCTACCATAATAGCTACTAAATTAAGGTTGATTTGGAGCGAGGTACTTACACACTGGTAGAACTCCCTGTATCTGCCTCGGGTCATGGCCGGGTTGTCTCTGCGGTACACTTTAGCAATATGGTAGCGTTTAATGTTGGTGATTTTATTCATTGCGAGATAGCGAGCAAACGGTACCTGAGGAGAACAAAGTCAAGGAGCAAAATGCTGACAGCACTGTTGAGTCTCTAAAAAATGTTCTGCAGTTATAGTAAGATTGTACACATATATTTGACCCATCTAAAATAGCTTTCACAGCAACAGAAAAAATTACACTGAGAATCTGCAATGACTTGTTCGTCTGTTGATGCTTTTTCTGGTTTTCTGAAAAAGTCCCCTGGAGAAAAATGGTCATTTAAATCTAAATCAAACGAGCTAACAGATGCAAATCAATCTGACTTTCCCCACCAGCTATGTGTCTGCAAAAAGATTGAATATTTGATCAATAACACATGTCTGATGGATACAGTGAGGTCATATCTCAGAGACAGAAGTTCTCCTCCCTGGTCCTTCAGATCGTAGATGAGTTTGGAGTCTTCGCCGTACTTCCCTGTCAATGTTTCCTACAGAAACAAAAATAAACAGAGTCATTATGGTTAATGAATGCAATTATGAGATGTACAAATCAATGTGTAACTGCTAAAGAGACCTTCAGCTCAAAGACGGGAGTATCGATGGTTTCAGCACCATGGCGTTTAAAGCAGCTGATGATGATGTTAAACACCTTTTCTCTGATAGCCATTTGCTTGGGGTTATAGTCCCTGGTTCCCTACAGAGAGGAAACCAAAGATAAAGATCACTGCCACATAGCTCACTTCAAACAAACCTGTGTCTAAAATGTCCGTTGTTTAAATACCTTGGCTGTCTTGAGAACAAACACATGTTTTCCCTCATCTCCTCCCAACTGGGCTTTGAGCTTCAGCAGTTTGGCCACTTCTTCATCGATCTGAAAAACAAACAGTAAAAAGAGTTTTTACCTTCAGAACATTTATTGTAATTATTATTTTGTCCAAATAAGATGATTTTCATTTCAATTATTGGGTGTGAAAAAACTCTGATTTCAAGGGACCGGTTATTTTCTCAGTCTTTCATTACAATTTATTAATAACTGTTTTCTATTTTGATATATTGTCATTTTATTTATTCCTGTGATGCAGTAGCTAAACAGCAGCCACTGCTTCAGTCACATAATCCTTCAGAAATATTTCTAACGTGCTGATTTTTTATTAATATTATTAATGCTGAAAACTTGATGCTTAAGAAATTTTCTTACTATACATCAATGCTGTGCAGCTTAATATTTTGTAAAAAAACATGATAAATCTTTTCAGGATTCATTGATTAAAAGAAAGATTAAAAGAACAGGTTTTATTTGAGAAAAAAAGAATACATACATATATATATAGATAGATATATAGATATACAGTAGTCAACATTGGAAGAGGATCAAAACATTCCATCAAAGTTGTCCTAAAATCAAAAACAATACCTATTCTTGTCTTAGGACAACTTTGATAAAAGGTTTTGATCCACTTCAAATGCTGACTGCTGGATATGTATACAGGTCCTTTTAAAAAAATTAGCATATTGTGATAAAGTTCATTATTTTCATATATTTTAGATTCATTACATTCACAACTGAAGTAGTTTCAAGCCTTTTATTGTTTTAATATTGATGATTTTGGCATACAGCTCATGAAAACCCAAAAT
>JAUYWG010000048.1:7038944-7051276 GCA_034779775.1 Enteromius afrohamiltoni
TGTTGACCCTGGCAGTATGAGGTGTCATCTAAACAGCTGTAAATGCCACACAGGAAACTGATCAGAGCTTATTTCCTGTTCTCATTCTTTTCTGAAAAGCAACGTCCCCCGTCAGTCGTGTGTTGTTCAGCTCTCTCTATTGATCTCTCTATCTCTCTATTGAGTGTCTACCGGTGGTCTTCTCTCACAGATCTGCAGGCTCTGCTTTCAGCACAACACCCCGCTGGATGCCATCGCTCAGTTCCGAAAACACATCGACCTGTGCAAGAAGAAGATCGGTAGCGCTGAGCTGGCATTTGAACACACAGCCTGGATGTCCAAACAGTAAGATTCAAACCTGCCATATGCATACATCTTTATTTAATGTTTTTGAGGGTTTTAAGTCCATCTTTTAGTCAGAGTTTGAATGTCTAATTGGTAGTTATTAAAATGTTGTTGTTGTCGGTATCGAGCTAATGCCATGTGGTTTTGGTTAGCTGATGTCCTCCCATTGTCGGAACATGAATTACTTTGTATAATTTTTGATTGAATGTTATGCATTAAAATGATTGTAGTTTTTTTTTATTATCAGTCAGTAGTAATAGTAGTAATAAATAAAGCTATAGACTTCTATTTAAAAATAATGAGAGATCTGTGGATTAGAACATTCAAGGTAGTTTGCTACTTTTACTCAGAATGCAAATTCTTTAAAAATCACACTGGCAGCTATCTAGACATGCACAAGCAACCATTTAGAGCACCCCAGCAACAATATATCAACATGAGCAAGACACATGTCCGCTCTTTCTTGTACACCCATTTGCCATGGCAAGCACTTCAGGAAATGTGCGTGCTGAGTAATTAATATCATGAAGATCTAAAATACAACAGACATTATCACTACATAACATTACCAGCGCGCCAACTGACTAGTTGCACAATGTTTTCTGGGCTTGTTGCTCAACAAACCTGATACAAGAAAACAAGCTAAGTTTAGAATGATATAAAAATGTATTAATTTGCTAAGTGATTCCACTGATTGCTGATCTCTGGGCATGCGCTCATTTGCTTGTACTGTCTCTGTAGGTTCCAGTCGTTTGGTGATCTCTTCGATGAGGCCATTAAACTGGGCCTCACTGCCATTCAGACCCAGAACCCAGGGTTCTACTATCAACAGGCTGCTTATTATGCACAGGAGCGCAAGCAGCAAGCGGGGCAGCTCTGTAGTCATGAGGTACTGCTACCCACAATGCATTACATCATTAATGTTACCTGAGTTTATTTCAGCTCGTGGTGCAAAATCTCCCCCTCTTACTGTTCCAGCCAGGCGTCGGCCACTCTGCACCCGACCCATTAGAGACCACCTCTGGAGCTCTAGACTTTTACGGACAGAGATCTTGGAGACAGGGACATCAGAGTGAGTAATGGTTTAAGAAGCATTATAACCGTGTATGAATCCTAACATCCAAAGAAGCACACATTTTATTATATTGTTGTGTTGTATTTTATTGTTATGATATTTTTACTAATATTTTTAATGAGAGTTAAGCAAATTGACTTGTTATTGTAATGAGGATACTAAAAAATCAAACTCACATTACTGTAATGTAAAAAAGTCCTTTCAATATCACAGTAGTAAACAAAACAGTTATGTCAAAATAATGTCATTTTAGAACCCTTTTACAGAAAAGTATAGCTTAGTATATCAGTATAGAATAGTTGATGACATTAAAAATACAGTAAAAAGCTGTTATAAATATAAATCTGAAGTCTTATTTCTGACCCAGTTCACTTTAACCCTCAGGCATTGATCCTCCAGATTCTGAGAAGGAGAAACAAGGCATCCTCGCTCTTCAAGTTAAAGAGGGAGACGTCCCTCATTCGGTGGGACTAAATTGCTTTAGTCTGGACCAAAATATTATATGTTTCTTACAGAGAGAAAAAAAAGTTCACATAAAAAGAACCAGCAGTATTTGTCTTCTAATGGTTATATTTGTGTGTTTTTGGCAGGAGCTGATCATTGCTCTCCTTAGCAATGCTGTCGCTCAGTTCAAGAAGTACAAGTGTCCACGAATGAAGAGTCATCTCAGTTAGTTCAAAGACACGCACATCCATCAGCCAGAGTTTCTGTTCTGTGTTACGTAGTAAATCATTTTTGTTCTCTAATTTCGCTCTGCAGTGGTTCAGATGGGAGAGGAATATTATCATGCAAAAGACTACACCAAAGCTTTAAAGTGAGTTAAACTTGTTATACTGGAAGTTTGACTTGCGTAAATTGAACTCTGCTTGTGTCATGTGTATATATATATATATATATATATATATATATATATAACTGTTGTATTCTGACTCCCCAGACTGTTGGATTATGTGATGTGTGACTACCGTACAGAGCGCTGGTGGTCTCTGCTGACATCTATATTGTGCACAGCTTTGAAGTGCTCCTATCTCATGGGTCAAGTGAAAGACTACATCACCTATTCCATGGAGCTCGTGGGCAGAGGTACATTTACACCATGCATTCACTCTCAACTCACCTCAATCCAAAGTTACTGCATTAACAGGTGTATATGTGTGTTCTTAGCCTCTATTCTCCCTGAAGAGCAGAAGTCTAGGATTGAGAAGAATCTGATTAAAGTGCTCATGGTATGTTTGGCAGTATAGCCTAGCTCACAGGAATGAGTGATACAGCTGGAAATAATCATATTTATGTGTGAAATATAGTATCTTAATATTTTAAGTAAGTTCTGCTATAGATGGTCATTTATAAATCTGATTTCATGATTGTCAGAATGAAGTCCCAGAGCCTGAACCAGACTGTGACCCGGTGTCTGTGAAGACGGCCCAGTCCCTGTGGAGTGATCGCATTTCTCTGGCCAGCAATAATGAGTTCACCATTGAGGTCCAGGACTATGTGCCCTTTGGTAAGCACTCAAATAATACTCACTTTTCAGTATTTTGAGCTGATAAATCATAATCATCAATTTAATAGCTGGATAACTGCATTTCTGACCATTCCTGCCCTGCGTTTAAATATATAGTCCCTCCCCCAAAATACAGTAAAACAGTCATTTATAACATTCTATCAAAATTTTAGGAAACTGTTTTTGAATTTATTGTAATTTTTTTGTGATGTAGTTAATGTGATTCCGAGCTGAATTTTCAGCGTCATTACTCCAGTCTTTTGATCTTACAGAAATCATTCTAATATGCAGATTTGCTTCTCAAGAAACTTTTCTTTTTAGTATCAATGTTGGAATATTTTTTTTGTCCTTCTCGCAAGGACTGGGATTGGGAAACGCTGGCTAAATGGAACAAAACATTATGTATGCATGTTTATTTTCATGTTGTCCTTCCAGTTCAGTGCAAAGCCAAGTTCCTGTCCCCTAGTTTCCACATCGATGAGCCTGTCCAGCTACAAGTCTATGTGAGAGCCGACTGCCCACATCCTGTGCGCTTCTCAAAACTATGTGTCAGCCTAAGCAACCAGGTACAGCACACATAATGCACACACACACACACACACACACGCACAACTTCATTTAACAGAGGCTGTGTTTAAATTGTAGGAATATAACCAGTACTGTTTGGTGGAGGATGCCACTAAAGGGAAGGATATTCTAGAACCTTCCTCCCAGGAGAACATGTGTCTCGTCCCCGGGAAAACCCGCAAATACTGCTTCAAATTTGTAGCCAAAACAGAAGACGTTGGAAAGAAGATTGAGGTGAAATATATATTTTCACTTATTTCATTTGAATAGATTTATTAGTGCCACAACTAATCACATAGTATATTTTATACCGGTCTGTATTTGTCTTTCAGATCACAAGTGTGGGACTCATGTTAGGCCGAGAGACAGCCCGATATGTCTATCTGAACTGGCGGGGTGGCTGGGGGGATGCTGCCTCTTCCCATGAGACTTTGCAGGCGTCCCGCTCCTTTAAGAGGAGGACACGCTTCCCAGAGCAGCAGGTGGATTGGGACACAGTTACTATACAGTCCAGCACTATGTAAGTAACAAAAAACCTTTTTATATATATGTTAAAAATCAGGAAATCTTATGTCATTGTCAGTACGGAAATATTAAGTCAGCATACAATTAAAATGAACATTAATTAATTATTACATATTCCAAGAAACATTTAATTTTGATACAGTTTCGAAATTATTAACAGTCTCATCATGCCTTTTTAGGATCATATCCAGAGTGCCTAAAATCTCTGTGCACCTGACTCACGAGCCTCCGGCACTGACCAATGAGATGTACTGTATGATAGTTACGATCCAATCAGAAGAGGACACTGTGGCCAAAGACATCAAACTTACTGCAGGCCTCAAACCAGGTACTTACCATGTTATCTGGAACAGAAATTGAATGCGTCCTTGTTCAATAGAAGTATTAATTTATTTTTTTTAAATGTTTTAATAAAATGCTTTTGTTTTAATTTCTATTGTTTCAATTAGGTCAGGATGCCAATCTTACACAGTCAACCCAAATCACACTAAACGGCACTGAGGTGTGTGATGATTCTCATCCTGCCCTGCTTCCTGACATTCCTCTCGGAGATCTGCAACCTGGACAGAAGGTGTAGCTTCCTTTTAGAGCTTTTACAGAATTAATAAAATAATAAAACTGATTGATCTTAACTTTAGTGTAATGTTGTGTACATGCTTTCTTATGTGTCAGATTGTAAAGCCTCTGTATATTCGCTGCGTGAGCACTGGACCCAGAATATTACTGTTTCATGTGGCTTATTCTGTGAGTGCCGCGGTCGAGGGCAAGGACATCTCCTGCAAGTGTCACAAAGTATGCTCAATCCTAACACCCTGTCATCAAAACCCATGCAATTTGTTGATGAATGCTATGGAAAGATTTTGTAAATATGTCAGAGCCAGACATAAACCTTCTTGAGGCATAATCTATACTACAGCGTTCAGTTTGATTCACAGAGTTGTTATTATGTTTGTTCTTCTCCGCCAGGATGAAACTGTTACATTAGAAACTGTTGTTCCTTTTGAAGTGGCTATGAAGTTTGTGTCCAGTAAGGTAAAAGCTGCCCTCCCCGTAACCCTGAATAATATATCAATACTTAAGTCATGAAAATTCTGTCGTTGTCTTATTTAACTTGAGTTACTTTTTCATCCATGGAACACAAAAGAAGTTCAATGGATGAGATGTTTTTACATGAAGATTTTTTTTGAGTCCACCAGTTTTAAAAACACTTATTTTGTAAGGTCAGTACAGTTTTATATGTGTGTGTGTCAGTTGGAGCATTTGGAGCGGGTGTACGTGGACATCCCTTTCTTGTTGATGATGGATATTTTGAGCGCGTCTCCGTGGCCGATCGAGCTGGTGAACAGTGAAGTGCAGCTGGCCTCCAGTATGACTGCCATCGATCAGCCCCAGAGTCAAGTCGAAGGAGGTGGGAAAACTTTATTTCTGATCATGTTTTTTTTTTTTTAAGAAATTAAGTTTATTTAGAGCCTGACTGTGATTTATTTCTGCTGTGTATCCAGTCACGCTTCAGACCAGCGAATGTGCCAGCGAATGTTTCTTGCTCAAATGCCCTCCTGTTCAGAACGGCACCAGTACTGTGGCATCTGGACACTACATCATTTCCTGGAAGAGGTGACGACACTTTATATACTTTTATCCTGTATAATACATTCAAGCAGTAACTTTTCTTCACTCATTCTATTGTCTTATGAGCCATTTTCAAGTGTGTAAGTTCATAACTTGCTTAAATAAATACTCTGCAACGAATTATAAAAGCAGTTTTTTAATTTAATTTTCTGTATTACTTTTTTAAATCCAGAAAGTCAGCATTTGCTGAGACGTCAGTGGTGCGAACGGTCATTACTCTGCCACATGTGATGGTTGAGGATATTCCACTTTATGTCCATGCAGGTCAGTCTGTTTTTATATTAAAATCACTAGTATACACTCAGAATCATCTGAGACGTATGTGCTTCCTCAGTCTTTTAATACACTCTGTCCATCCTCACTTAAGGTCCATTCATACCAAGAATGATAACAATAACAGACAAATTCTAAAATCCTCCTAAATTCAAGAGAATGCAATTCACACCACAATTCTGTTGATGATGAAGAATGCTAAAATAATTTTTCAAGCTGATTAACAACAGTTAAGTGCTCACACGTTTAAAACCGCAGAAGTCGTTGTAGTGAAGCTGTACATAGCACACACTGTGTAATAAAATTAGCTCACTTTTCCAGTGCTAGTTTCGACAACATTGTCTTGCCTCCTTTGTTGCAGTGAAAAAGACTGTTGCTTTTCTTTTTTTCCCACTACATTGACTGTGTTAGCTAAATTGCCTTGTTAGATCAGATTACACTAGTTAGTTTCACTGTTTGGATGCACTCAGATAATGGCATGCCGAGGACATCTGCTGGTTAAAGCCGTGTAATTGCAACAAGAAGCTGAAATTAATGCTAATTCATGGAAGTATGAATAAAATGTGTCTTCAAAAGCTAAACTCTTTAAGCACGGTGACCGATTCTTCCAACTCCTTTTGTCTCCAATAACCATCTACATTCACTTTCATTACTTTGAAAATGCAGCACACAAAGCTTAGAACAGACAGACTGATGGTTTTAGTTGGTGACAGTGCAAATATAGTTATAATTGTTGTTATTCTTGGTGTGAACAGACATTTACTCACTCATGTTCTAGAGCTGCCATCGTTTGGTCGTGTGCGCGAGTCTTTACCTGTTCGATACCATCTGGAGAATCGAACCGGGCTGGTTCAGGATGTCGAGATCAGTGTGGAGCCCAGCGATGCATTCATGTTTAGTGGACTCAAACAGGTCAGTGCAGAGGGTGGCTTCGTGTTTCCTTCACATTCTATTTTGTTGGATGAATCTAGGGCTGGGCGATATATATCGAGCGATATATTATGCGCCTCTCGTCAGTAAAGCCGGTTCTTTGATTAGCGCTAAATCTCCGTCAGCTGTTATCAAATGCAGCGCCAGTTTATGAACAGAGCCGTAGATCACTGATAAGCTGCGCGTTAGTTTCGCGGATGATTCAATGGCGCAGCTTCTCAGTGATCTACGGCTCTGTTCATAAACTGGCGTTCTTTTTAAAAACCGCTGACGGAGATTTAGCGCTAATCGAAGAACCGGCTTTACTGATGAGATGCGCATAATATATCGTTCGATATATATCGCCCAGCCCTAAAAACTAAATGGATAAATATAAATATATATATATTTGACCGTGGTCCACAAAATCAGTTATAATTGTCAGGTTTTTTTTAAAATTGAGATTTTATAAATCATCTAAAAGCTGAATTATTAAGCTTGGATGTGTGGTTTGTTGGAATCGGGCAATCTGGAATCTGAGGGTGCAAAATTTAAACGTTGAGAAAATCACCTTTCAAGTTCTTAGCAATGCAATCAAAAACTACAGTTTGATGTATTTAAAAAATATATATATTGATGGAACATGATCTTTACTTAATATCCTAATGATTTTTAGAATAAAGAAAAAATGACAATGTATTTTTGGCTGTTGCTACCAATATAACCATGCTACTTCTGATGCATCTGAGTGTGTCTTTCCCTTTTTATATTTTTCAATAATAAAAAAAACCTTTAATATGCCCAGACGATCCAGAGTAATTTCACTTACAATTAATATAATTGTTTCTGAAAGCTATATAGAGATTGAAGAAACATTTTTTGCTTTCTACAAGCCTCAAACGTCTGCCACTCATTCACTCAGGAGGCCTCGTTCTCATTCTGTGTCTGTGTGCAGGTGCGAATGAGGATTTTGCCTGGTGCAGAACAGGAGATGTTGTATAATTTCTATCCTCTGATGGCGGGATACCAAGTCCTTCCTCAGCTCAACATCAACCTGCTGCGCTTTCCGAACATCTCCAATCATCTGCTACGTCGCTTCCTGCCTTCACGCATCTTTGTGAAGGTAATATTTTAAACACACCTCAAAGAATTGAATCCATCAAATGATTCTTGATAAAGCTGTGCATGCATGCTGAGCATCCTGCGAGTGTGACAAGTTCTGTTCAAATTAACCTCATGAATTGAACGGGAGCCATTCCTCAAATTCTGCCTAAATGTAATGGATGAAGCTAAATTTGTGTGTGTAATGGTCGCCGTATTGTGTCTGTTCCGATTTCTCAGCCTCAGGGCAGAAATGGAGACACTTCCATAGAAGCAGCGTGAGGAAGAGAGGAGCACATCTCCCAACTCGGAAGCGTTGTCATGGATACTGTTCCAGGATGAAGGCTGAACATTCCTCTGAGAACACGTGTTTACAGCTTAATGATTTGAACTTGTGAATGAAATATTAGGGATTTCGGTTGATTTTGTTGCGTCTAGATTGTTGTGTGTTAAATAATACTGAAAAACTGATGCTTGTGTAAGATTTGGTTTTTAAATAACAGATTTCATCAACAGTACTCCTATTCTCCAAAATGTTAATGAAAATAACCTTGTAACTAAAACAAATAACTGGTAAAGCATTAAACTGACATGAAACTAGCGGTCGAATAAACTTTGTTTTGTGTCCTTGTCATGAAGCTGTGGCTTGTGTCTCTCAAAGAGGTGCTCCGCGACTTGACAAAAGTGTAAGTAATCTCACCGTTTGTACACATTGTACTCGATTTTGATATTTGATTATACTTTCCAGTTACGTAAGCCTTTATTAATTCAGCCATTTTTAATAATCTTGAGGGTACTAAGAAAGTGTTATCTAAAAACATGTAATAAAAATATTCCAGGATTCAATCCGACCATATACCCGTTTGTTTGACTTGTGGAGGTGAATGGAAAGCTGATCCTAAACAGAATCCACAGCACTTCTGAGCTAAAGTTCAGTTCAAATTTAGACACGATAGAAGTCGGCCTTATCATATAGAATTAAAATTTTGAGGAGAACTATTCCGTTAAAATGAATTTATTGTGTATGCTGCCTGATATTTAAGTACGAAAAATACATTGCAGGTACAATACTATCCTGTTGGGTTCGTATAAAGCAAAACCTGTGTCAGAGTTTGATTTCGTATCCTAGGTGATGCGTCTCTTTGTTCTCGTATCCTCAGCTCACAGACTTGGAAACGAACCAGGCTATGTGAGGTTATGGCTACTTGGTTTTTCAGTCACCCAACACTCTTTGGCTTCCATTAAACATATTACCTTACAGTGATGTGTACGTGTGTGAGAGTTTGTTTGACAGGAGGAGGAAATGACTGTCTGAAAATTGTCAGCACGAGGAAGCCCAGATTCCTAACAGTCTGTCTAAATCTGTTAAACCATTGTTATAAGATTCATGAAGCTTTATTGGCATTGAAATAGATGAACATCGCCAGAGAATAAAATACATTGACAGTGTGTCTGTAGCAGGGCCTCACAATGTTTGAGATTTTTGGGATTTGATTTCTGTTTGGGTGAATGTCACAAATCATGTCAAGCTAAGGTCATTTTGTACTCTGACACTGAGAGAGGGAGGGGGGTAGTATTTTAGGGAAATTAAGAATATTTTAAGCAACCCTAGCCACCCAATTCTCATTAACATAATGGGGAAAAACACATGATGTTGAACACAATTAAATACATAATTATAACTATATAAAATTTTAATATGTATTTTATATTTATATATTATATATTTGCATTTATATATTTTTAGTTATACTGATTTAAAATTAAATTATAATATTTAGTAATGGAAATGACTAAAAATATTTACATCTAGATGCATTATGGTATTGAGAGTTTCTTATGAATAAAAAAAAAAACTACATCTTGTCTGTAACATATCTTAAGTTTCTGAAGGCTATATATATATATATATATATATATATATACACTGCCGTCATGTGGATCATGTGACACTGAAGATTGGAGTAATGATGCTTTGTATCACATGCTTTGTATTTTTTAAATTGAAACAATATTTCACAATATTACAGTTTTTTCTGTATTTTTAATCTAATAAATGCAGCCTTGATGAGGAGAAGAAAAATCTTTAAAAACCATTAAATATCTTACTGTTCTAAAATTTTTGAACGGTAGTGTATATATTGGCTATACTGTGTGTGTTTTTCTTTTAATAATCTTTTAATTAATAAAACAAGATATGCACAGAATGTATGTTTGATTGTGGATTGAGCTAAGCTTTCAATAATAACTGCCTCTAAATTTACTGAAACAAAGGGAGAAACTGTTGTGGAGTCAGCAGGCAAGTTTAACATCCTCCTGCTGGTTAGCAACATGCTCACCGTCTTCATACTAAAGCATTAAATTACACACCACCTGTGGCTATTATGAAACAGGAGAAGCAAATAGCACGGCAGAGACATGTTTACATGTCTGAGCCTGAGTAAAAAAGAACAAAACCCCCAAACTGTCATCCCTACTCTTCTTGCTGTAATAGATATCATTTGGTAGTAACATAAGGTGATTCTTTTTAGTCTGGATGCTGTAATTTTGTCCTGTAAATTTGTCAGGATATCTGGACTTTCTTTTCTCTTCAGCTGTAATAGAATAATTTGTTAAAAGTAAGTGGAATGCAACCTCAGGTACATCTATAATGTCTATGTCAGAGTCTAAGTATATAGGATTTCCATTAATCTCGTCTATGTCTATAAACTGTAGCAAAGCCAAGAGTACATGCAGATGTGTTTGTCTGTTTCATTGGACTCGAAGAATCCATTCAGAAGCATATTGCATGTTTGCTATTACTAACTATGCATATTGTGCTGCATTATATGCGCAATAAGGCGGGAAATGACAGTGATAGTATTAGTTGGTACAGTGATATCTACCTACCATGAATATCACCATACAAATGAACCACATTATTAAAAAAAAAAACATTTGACTGATTTGCTGAAGTTTCTTTTAAAGTGACCGTCGACATATTCACAGAAAGTGGAGAATAAAACTACCCACAAATCAGTGCGCGTCAGGCCTTTATGAAGCTGGACAAAGATACGAGCGTTACAAAAGAAGACACATCTGATATTACAAAGTATGTCCAAATAAACTCGTTTTGCTTGCAATATGTCACACTTGTTGAGTGAACCATTTATTATATGGTGATTTCAGGCTTTATCTCATAGACTGCTCATTGCCAAAACTTTGTTTTGTTTTTCAACGAAAAAAAAGGTTAAAACGATACGAAGGTGAGTAAATGAAGGGAATCTTTATTTTTGACTGGGGACAGCGCCTGCAGTACCTCTCGTCCGCCGTTAGAGGGCATCGCTATCTGAGCTGCGGGAGCTTCAAGGTAATAACCTGCTTTACACACCGTAAACCACACAGGCATCGTCACGCGCCGGCCTGCGGGGATCCACCGCATCTCGACGAGGAAAAAAATAAGACGAGAAATTTCATTTTTCCGTTTAACGCGAACCTATTTTTCATCCGGGGACGTTAAGATAATGTTTTTCTCCATCCCGCATCCCTGCTGGAAGAGGATGTCATTATTTTCACGCCGTTGTCTCTGATCAAGGTGAGGAATGGATAATATGCGGCGATTTCAGCGGAGAATAACATGATCACTTGCGTGTTTTACCCTTAAAATGACATTCCGCATCCACCCAAGCCTTTGTTTGGAATGATAATGGTATTATCATTTATATATCACCAGAATGTTCTTTTATTACAATAATTGCATCACCTTATACAGGCAGGTCAAATGAACTAACGCGCAAACGCGCTCTTTGTCTGGTTGCGGGCGCGCGCTCAATCAGTCAATCAATCAATCCATCCATCGCCTTATTTGCGCTTCCACGCGCGTGGAATGCGTCGAGTCTAACGAAGCATCTTAGAGGGGATCAATGGAGCCTTTCCTGCAGATCGCGCCGCACTCGCTGGCCATCGTGCTGTCGCGCGTCGTGGCGGAGGACGCGCCCGGAGTGACGGAGAGCGAGGAGCCGCCGCACCATCACACTGGCTACGAGATATTCGCCGACTTCAAATCACTGAACATGAAATATTTCTGGAATAAGATGGTGGCCGATGCCATAGCCGAGACCTTCTTCCTGGGCTGGATAGACGAGCATGTGTTGCTGATCCAGGGGAAGGAGGATCACCTGGAGGTGCTGAGGGAGGCTTGGATGAGAAGGTCCCTCAAACCACCGCAGGGCTTCGACATCAAATACCTCGGTAAGAATCATCTATGTGCTGCGTATGTGATGTTTATACAAACGTGAGCACTTCAATAGTGGCCAATCTTGTTCCTGAAGATCTTCCATTGACAAAGTACCATGGTATTACCATGGATTTAAACATGGTAGCAGGGTAGGGCCACTGGTTTTTGGACATGATCTATGACATGTTTTGGCCTGTCATGTTGTATGA
>JAUYWG010000048.1:7051376-7074775 GCA_034779775.1 Enteromius afrohamiltoni
GGTGTCATGGTTTCTTTGGGTATGTGGTATGGTAATTTTATGGAGTTCTTTGAAGTACTTTGCAAATAAATCTGTCTATGAATCTTACAACCATTTACCATGATATATTCCTCTTTCAAAGTACCTTTGCATTATCACAATGTTTTCGACATAGTGTTATGGTTTTTGGAAAATAAACCATGATATTGCCATGGTTTCTGGATATATGTGCCATGTTAATTTATAGTTTTCTTTTTCCTTGCAGCTTCATGCACATACTAGTATTTGAAAATTACAGTCATTCATTACCATGTTATCATTCAGCTACTTTTTGGACAGGTAATATAGTGCCATGTTGTAATTTTCCCCCATAAATGTTCCATAGTAACTTCATAGCGTAGATTTTGAGTATTGTGTAAATACTAGAATATATGAATGTTGTTTTGTAGTAAATAAATGTGTTTCATTGTTCTAAGCTGTTTTTCTAGCTTAGATCTAAACTTTTCCTGACTGCAGATCTCCAGAAAAATGATTGGCCAGCTCGGATGTTTATATTTAAATGTACCTTTGAGTATGCAACCATTGTACTTAGAACAAATATTTCATTATTTGCTCGTGCTTGCTTGTTCTGGTGGGCACTGTAGCAGTCAATATTTTATATATATTTGAAGTGTTTCTGATACAAAAGGCTGCTACTTTTCTGTACAGGCAATCATCTAATGCTTTTGTATGAAGAAACCTGGTTCAGTGGCTTACAAGGCCATAATGTGAAGTCATGTGATCTCCAAAAAAATTCAAGTGACTCTGTAGAAATGGTTATCGATTTGCTTGCTCAAAAAATGAAGGAGGCATCTTAGTGTTACAAAAGCATTCAGATGCACATTGATGGTCTCATACTGCACATGACACAGCCTTTGTCTTCAGCTGTGAGATATTGAGGAATTTGATCACCTGTAACCCGAACCCTTCTTGTGATCATTAAGGCAGAGGATGCATGTGTTTGTTCTTCTCTTAAAGGAACAGGCCTTCCCTTCAGTGCTGGGGTTGTGCTGCTGCATGTCGTGTGAATTATAGTAGCTACACGTCTTAACAACTATCATAGGTTTTGGTTGTCTCCTTGAAGACATTCAGAGTTTTGAATTTGTGAATGGAGCTGATATACTCGCATCCTCATCAAGACCCGTGACGTTCGGCTCCATTATTCAGACTAATTAGTGCAGAAAACTGCTGTCCCATATTCAGCCCCATGGACACACACTGAGGACAGCAGCACTCTTTATCTGTAGCCATTACTGTGACTGCAGCTCTGGAGGTTATGGGACAGGTCTGTGTATTGTGGCATGTTCTTAGTGTAGTGAAGGGAAGAGGAAGGGGCCTTGGTCCTTGACAAACAGCAGGTTTTTGAGGAGTGTTGCTGTAGGCATGAGGGTTTTCTTTCTTCTGTCCTACTCTACTTGCATATCTCTCTCTCTCTCTCTCTCTCTCTATCCCTGATCTCCCACCCCTATTTTTGCTGGAGAAAGAGCTATGCTGTATCCGTCTCTTTGTGTTTGACATGTCTTGCGGAACAGCTGAGTTGTAGAGGAAAAACCCTCTGTTAATGAACAGAGACATTCTTTGCATGTTTACTTCACACAAAACAGTTGATTTTGATATTACTTCACAGAGTTTAAGACAAGAAAAAAGTTCAGACGTGATCAGTAATGAGTTTTAATGGTGTTTGAGAGTTCCGAGAGCAGAGAAACATCGTGTAGCTGTTTATTTTGTGGTTTGCTGAATGGAATTTATTTATATTACTGTAACTCCAATTCAAGGTTTTTAGCTTAATTTAAAGTGAGGGTTTTTTTGTTACCTAGAAGTCTTAAATTATTTAAATCTACCTCTTTGAGCAATTTTATAATAAATGTACATTGTATGCATTTCAAGCTCTGAAATATTTTAGTGGGTAGAAATTGAAAAAAATGGAAAAAAATAAATTCAGAAATCGACTAGTGATTTTAAAATCAGTTTGTCAGTTGCATGAATGATCAGTAGACTCCCTTGAATAATTCATCTAGTTTTGAAATGAACATTTTGGATCGACTGGATTGGATTCTGCATGTACTTGGCCCAAAACTGAAAATGCTTCATAATAGTTATTTATTATATTATTAATAATAAAAAGTAATTTTGACACTGAATTTAAAAAAGTCAATACAATTTTAAAAAGTCATTTAAAAAATGGACAGAAAATATATGAAATATGAGTATATTATTTTTATTCAGTTCTATGCAACAGAATTAAATATAACTACAAATATAATAAATGTATAGTTGTACAAAGCTATTTTCATCGGTGCATGTGAGCAGATCAGTGAATGATGGGGTTAGGGTTGCAACACAATGAACTGCGAATAATCACATTCAAAATAAAAGTTTGTTACCATGCTATATGTGTCTGTACATTATATATTATGCATAAATACACACACATGCATGTATTTAGAACTATATATATAGTATTTTATATGTAATTATTTTACGTTTTAGCATGAATGGTGTAAGCTTGATGAGGACATTGAAATATGCGGTGCTTTAAAGTCACAGTGAAATGATTCTGTACTCTAATATACATCAGAGTGAAACAGATTTTTGAATATAGGACAGGGACTTAATAAACACGTGCTTGCAGCTGATTGTAAGAAAGTGGTAAGGTTTAAGGAATTTACTGGTGATTTGCATGTTTAATTAAAGATTCAGCTTATTGTAATGGATTTTATTGTGAAATCTAATGGTTTGTATTTGGACAATTGGCACTGTTTTCCCTATTTAAGGTTAGGACAGAGGTTTTAAAACTTTTTGTGGTTGTATCTTTCTATTTAATTCTATTCTATATAAAGGAGACATAATGATTAATGGCTAACGTTAAAACTTTAAATTTAAATTAAAAAAAAAATTGGGTAGGGACATTAGAATATCACTTAGAATTGGACTGGTAAACGTCTAGCAACAACCCGGACCAGATCCTCCTAGAAACACCCTGAAAACCACAGAAAAATCACAAAAATCTTTCTGACTTTGAGTGTGAAGTGTTGAAAACAGGTGACTGTTAGCGTTCTTTGTTCTCTCATGAAGCGAAAGCCAGCGTTAAATGATGTGATAACATAAACTCAGATAATATTAGGTTGTGCAGTGGAGTTATGCAGATTATGCACTTTCTAAACGGCAGCTTTTAAATTACAAAACTTACTTTTGGCAAATTATACCGTGACTCAGGCAAGCATGCCTTAACAACATTGATTGAGTGTGTGTGTGTGTTTGAAATATGTGTGTAGGAATGAGCCATTTCTCATTTGCCTATGGCTGAATGAGGGTTGTGTGGTCTCACCTGTGTGCATTGTTTCCAGTCAGCTCTCTCAGGTGTATGGGTGTGTGTGTGTCTGTACAGGCCGATTCCGGGGAGGGGAGAGAAGGCCATGCCCTCAACTGACTATACTGCTCGTAAATCGCACCCCGGTTTGAGATTTTCCTGTGCAATGATACAAGACCTTTTTATTGCAGTGAAATCCTGAGCTCAGTAATTATAAGAGAAACCAGAAACCCACTGAGAACAGTATGAGAGAAACATTTAGCTCTATCCATTTAGTCTGTGCTTCTAATGCACTTGGAGCAAACTCAAGCAAACCTTGTTTCAAATCTTTAGTATATCCACACATGCCGATACATCCTTATTGTAATTTAACATTTTTGTTGTTTAAAGACTTCAGAAATGTTACCATTGCCCTGCGTTTTCCTTACTAATGCAGTGTGTGAGCAAAGCCATAAGATTAATGTTTTAAAAGCATGTGCAAGGTTAGGACTCTGACGTAAACCGGCTGCTGTCAGAGTTTGAGCCAATCACAGAGTAATTAAGGAGCTGATGCAACTACCTCATGCATTTAGTTGTGAATTTTATTTATTTTATTTATTTTTTTGGGTTTGTTTTAGGCTATTATTTAGTTTTGAAAAACCACAGGATTCCAATTCATCCCTAACCTTTTGTGCCAGTGTTTTCCGAAAATAAATTGTATTTATTTTTATCATTTCTTTTCTTTTTTACATTTTAAATACAAGTTTTGAATATTAAATCAGATCAAACTGTTTGTCATTTCAGAGTGTCCAAACCAAAGTAAAATGTAAAAATTTTCTTTTTCACATTTTCTTTATGCTATATATATATATATATATATATTTAAAACTAAATAACTTGATGATTTAAAAAAAAAAAAAAAATCATCAAGTTATTTAGTTTTAGGTTTCAGGACAACTTTGATAAAAGGTTTTGATCCACTTTAAATGTTGACTACTGTATATATATATAGTATATATAAAATTGTTCTTATTAATAGTTGTAATATTAGTAGTAGTTAATTAGTTTTATTTAGTTGGTTTTTGCAGAAACAAATTTTATCCTTTTTTTTTTTTTACCGTGATGCGTCAATCTAAAACGTGTTCTCTATGAAATGACATATTTTATTTAAAAAATGACAAATAATGACAAAATTATCCATCCAAACGTATTATTCAGAACATGTTTTTAAAGTCATTTAAAATTCATGTTTTTTTAATTAAATGTTTTAACATTTTAGTTTTGTGAAGAAAGCAAGAAATGTATAAATATTATCATTTGAAATATAAATGCTGTGAAAGTCACAGTGCACTTTCCTTTGATTTTGGGATGAAATACAACCCAGACATGTATTTGACAAGTTTATGAGATTGACCCCTCAGGCTCAGTGATTTTAGTATCAGTGACGGTCCACTTTTAAGGACGGTAGATTCAGCTCGTTCTCATGCTGTTCTTTTCTGTTTGGCTCATGTTGACATGGCAACTGTTGTTGATTGGCGTCTTTTCAGATGTGGTGTAGATGCGGGCTGCAGTAGCTATACCAGTGTGCCATCTAGCTGGTGATTTATGGATGACTAACTCTAGTCGGACGCATTCCAAAGAGCCTGGTTGGTCGGGGGTGAATATTACCACGTTTTCACAAGTAAAGAGTCATAAATTCACAAAGAGAACGTGTCTGGCAATGCCTGCACTCTTGACTCAGTGTGTTTTTGTTGGTCAGATTGCTTATAGCCTATCTGGTCTCATGGCATAAACGTACCACCTTGGTGCACTTTTCAGCGAGACACGATATACATACCAACGAGTACATGTCACTGCGGTTTCCACAAGAAATGAGCATAAGAGGCAGTAAAACTCTGACACCTTTTATTCTTATTCACACAAATCTACAGAGTTTCAATTAATAAAGCATCAGCAAATACATTTTTGTATCAATTTTGCATTTGGTGTAGGGCATATTTCCAACATGATAGAGCATACACTTTTGACAACAGTCCACAGATATTTCTATTCTAAACCGCTGCAATACATACCAATATCAATGTAAATAAAAACATGCTAGGGTTTGCGCATTTAATCTGTATTTTAACACCATTTCTTTTTGAAACTGTGGCAAAAACGTGCGTTAGGCCTCATTTGCCTCGATACAATCGGTACCCAATGTCGATACCTAAAGGGGTTAATCTCATCAACGTCAGTGAGCCAATAAGACTGCAGCACTAGCCAGTGTTTTTGATCAGAAGTGTGTAAAATAGCCTTATGTTATTTATATCATTTACACGACCGCGCGTCATTTCTGTCTCTACATTAAGTTGGGCTTTCTGTATAACAATAGTATGACAATAGTATTTGTCAGTATTTAACAAAAAGATTAATTCTGCATGTCTCTGTGTTAATGTATGGTGCAGACGTGCAATTTAGTTTACTAGCATTCAGACCTGCGTGTGATATTAACGTCTTGCAGCGCACTAAATGAGGATATAAATAGAGGAGGCTACATAAATAACATCTCCAGAACTGCTCCAAGGGTTACTTCGAGATAATTTGACTGTTTCGTTTGAGTAAATCTAACGTCATATCATGTACACACAGAATTGTAAAGGTATTCACGGCAAGCTGTCAAAATAAAAGTTTGGTTTGGACATGGCAGCAGGAATAAATTACTATTGTTCAGTAGAATGTACATAATAGGCTACTACAAAAATGATTAAAACAGTATTTCTTCAATGTTTTAAGCTGTAATATAAAATCCCCTTCATTTTCCAACAATAAAATGAAATTAATTCCTTAAAAGACAAATGTTTTATGCCTTAAAAAAATTAAATACACTAAATATTTAGAGGGGGAAAAAATTACATTAGGCTATTGTAAGAATAAATAATAATGCACTAGTGTAAAGGTAGCATAACAGATGTGTAAACTGAAAACTATTGAACTTTATTAAAGCTAATTTAGATTCTGTATAAATGTCAACAAGCTGAAAAAAATGTTTTTGAGATAATTGTTAAACTGATTTCATAAAATTGGTATCGAACTAAAGGTATAGTTATCGGTATTGAAATTTTTTGAGCGATACCCAGCCCTAAGGCCACATAAACAGTGTTGCACAAAAAGTGCACAGAGGTACATATTTTTCTGAGACCTGGTTGCTTATAACAGGTCTTGATTTAGGCGAATAACTGTGGATTAGGCTGTAAATCCATAACTGAATTAATACCAGTAAATGCTGTTATACTAGCTTTAAAAGCTCCTCATTGGAGAATTGCAAGGTGACGTGACTTGCTAGAGAGGTAGCGCTGGTGGTGACTCAGAGGGCCGTCATGTAGCTGAGAAATACCAAAGCGGTGCTGTGGCGTCTGTGGTAGTCCCAGCGGTGAGGTCATGCTCCTCTCATCCACTTAAGATGGATCAAAAGCAGGCGAGCCCAGCTGAGCTCTGAGGAGCATTGTGCACGGCTCCCCCTGCTGGTGCAGTACTGATAAGATTCATCAAGTGCTTTGCACACTAATCTAAATCCGCCTTACTCATGGCAATCTAACACATCCTGTGATTGCATATATTGTAATGCCTGGAGATTTACCTAAGAGGCTTCATGTATGGGTGAAATCATTCCTCTTGTGTGCTGCCGGATTGCAATTGTGAGCGTGTATTTGCACAATGTTAAACATCCTCTGACTGTGAGCAGTGAGGTCAACATGACATCATAACTGTGTCCACCTTCATTATTCTAAAGAAATTAAGCTTTAATGATATATATATAGAGAGAGAGAGAGAGAGAGAGAGTCAAAACAAAAAAACAGTTTATATTGATTCAGAAATGTCAAAATGGTAAAATGGTTTTGAATGTGTTTCATGTTGAGTTGCATTGCTGGTTTATAATCTTTGCATTATCTTTTCATGTCCCTGTTGTATGTACTGTATGACTTTTTTCTTGTGTGATGATATCACAATTAAGCAAACTCTTTTAAACATACTTTGGTTTATATATGTATATATATATATATATATATATATGTGTGTGTGTGTGTGTGTATACAAATGTATGTCTGAATTGAATATAAATTGAAACACCATTATATTAACGTGTCAGGGTTCAGGAATGACCCTGCTGCTGTGTGTTATGGTGTTGGACTGTTTCTCCCCACTAGAGGGCAGAGTCAGATAGCAATTCATTATCAGTGGTAGGACTAAAGAGACTTTTTCTTCATTGAGCATAGTGTTTAAAAGAAAAAATAGTTTTTTGTTCACGGTTGGTGTCATTCTTTCCATACTTTTCACTGTTTAATACCAAGAATGACACATGAATACCAGATAGCTTTTGTACACTGCTGTCACAATGCTACTAATCGGCCCTTTAACAGTCAAGTGGTTGCCCTGTTTTATATCTAAATATCCAATTTAATTATCTCGTTTCTTCTTCAGTCTTAAAATCATGCTGTGGCATTAACATAGTATATATCATAACATATAATTTCACTTTAGAAGTTCATTAGGCATGTTTAACTCTTCTCAAACAAAACATCCACTCCCGTATCTTCGATCCTCAGCATTTGTGCATACATAATTGCTTTGCATATTCGCTGAGTCTGCCTCTCGTTTGATTAACAGTATAGTTAATCAATAACTATCCAGTGTGACCCAATTCCAGATGTGACGACAGACAAATCAGCTGTGTGAATGTTGGTTGTCCTGTTATGTTAATCAGTACTTTGCTGTAGTTTGGTATTTTTGTAACGGATATACAGACAGATTATCTGGAGAACATGTGTACGCAACATCAAAATCTCCCAGACACCAAAGAACAATGTGTTTTGAATGAACTTGATTAGAAAATGGCACTAAAAGACATTCATAAAGACAGACTGATTTCTAGTTTTTTAGAAATGCAGTTAGTTCCAGTCAAAGAATGAAAGCAAAGTTTAATAAAATTGCTAACTTCAAAGATGCAGGAATGCAGGGAACATTATTTTTATGAGTCATTGTGCGATGTCAGACCATGTATGACATACATTATTAAAGACTAATGCTTTACATATTGATGGTTTCTTCTCTACACGTAATCTGCCTTGATGGATGGGTGACAGTGAAGTACTGCTTTGGATTTATTCTGCTTTTCAACACTTAAATTGCAGATGACACAACTGGATTCAAGTGTATTTGGCTGTAGCTTGTGTCTAAGATCAGCCTGTTATTTGTATTTTTGATTTCCATCTGTTTCGATTTTTCTTCAATGCTTAATGCTGTATATTCTAAAAAGCATTCGTAGGGCACTTATACTGTGTTTTACCAGAAAGATTCATTGTGTAGTCTTCTAGACCTATAAGTAAGAAATGTTAACCAACATTGCTGGGCAGATTATTTAGAAATGTCTGTTAGTGATTACAAATTACATGATAAAAATTGCAGTAATATAATCTAAATTGATCATTTATTGTAATGTATTATGACTGCTTTAAATTACTTTTAGATTGCTTTTAGTCTATCTTTTATAGATATGAATGGGATTATTATCACTATAAAAAAACAAAGAGAAATAAAACTTCCAAAATTTAATTCTGTGTGTTATGATTTCGGTCAGTGTTCCCCTGTCTAGTGTTCTGTGGACTTTTATTATGAAGTGTGTGTCTCTGCGTCTATGTTCCCTTGTGTCTGTGTGCAGTTACTCACTTGTTTGTTACCATGACAACTCATTAGCTCCTCCCCCTAGTTAAATCATTATCTTGTGTACTTAAGGTCCAGTTTATGATCCAGTCCCCATCGAGTATTGTGAGTTTACCTCTGTATGAAGTGTTTTCCTTGTCCTGTGTTTGGATTTCCCAGTGTACTGCCAGCCTTGCATTTTTGGATTATTGTTATGTTTTGCCCCTTCCCGACTCTTGTTTGCTGACTGACTGACCCTGCTTGTATTCTTGTACATTGCATTCTCTATACTTGTTTGCAGTTGTTTAGAGCCGTCCTGTTTGACCTCAGTTATTGATTAAAGCTAGCAAATCATCAGATCCTCCTTTCCACACTCTCATCATTTGGTATCACAGGGATTCCACTTCCCTGGTTTGAATCCTATCTCACAGATAGATACTTCAGAGTGGCTTGGAGAGGGGATGTATCAAAATCACATTGTCTGGTCACTGGGTCTGGTCCTCTTCTCCATATACACTACATCTCTGGGGCCCATCATACAGTCACACAGCTTCTCTTACCACTGCTATGCTGATGACGCACAGCTCTATCTTTCATTTCAATCAGATGACCCAACGGTAGCCGCACGGATCTAAGGCTGCTTGGCGGACATCTCGGAATGGATGAATGAACATCATCTACAGCTCGACCTGGCAAAGACTGAGCTCCTCGTTTTCCCTGCAACTCCAGCTTTAACAACATGATTTCACCATCCATTTGGATACATTAACTATTACTCCATCAAGTTCTGCCAGAAATGTTGGAGTTATCTTTGATGACCGCCTCTCCTTCAAAGATCATATTGCTAAAACTGCCCGATCTTGCAGGTTTGCCCTTCACAATATTAGATCAGGCCTTTTCTTACAGGGCAAGCCACACAACTCCTGATCCAGGCCCTGGTCATCTCCAGGCTGGACTACTGCAATGCTCTACTAGCGGGTCTTCCCTCATGCAACGTTAAACCTCTACAAATGATCCAGAACGACTGGTCTTCAACGAGCCCAAAAGGGCCCATGTCACACCTCTCTTCATCTCCCTGCACTGGCTCCCAATTGCAGCGCGCATCAAATTCAAGACATTGATGCTTGCATATGGAACTATCTCCAGCTCGGCTCCCGCTTACCTCCACTCACTGCTACCAATCTACACTCCCTCCAGAACTTTAAGATCCGCCAGTGAGCGACGCCTCATTGTACCATCACAAAGATGCACATAATCTCTTTCCAGAACATTCTCTTACACCGTTCCTGGCTGGTGGAATGATCTTCCCATCACTATTCGAAATGCCAACTCCCTTACTACTTTCAAACGACTGCTGAAAACCCATCTCTTTCAACACTACTTGACAAAAAAAATATAAAAATCTTAAGCCTACTCTTTCTTTCCCTTTCTAACCTGCACTTATCTGAGCATTGCATGTTATACTGTATTATGTTGGTTTTTTTGCCTCTTTAGGACTAATTGCATGCTTATTCCCCACCTTTAAGTCACTTTGGATAAAAGCGTCTGCAAAATGAATAAATGTAAATCGATCCGCACCTCTCCATTCCCTTAATCAGCATCATACGATTTCGGTGTTTCCCGAACGTTGCATTGTAGACAGGATTATGAGATCATGACAATTTTTTTTAAATAAAAATAATAAAAATGTAAAATTAAAATGCATACATTCAATTGCATTTGAAATATTTTACTTGTTTACCTGCAAATCAGTGTAACCATTAACTGACATCAGGGTACTGTGGATATGTGAATAATGTTAAATTATGAAAGTATTAGCATAGTATAATTAACTGCTTTTGTCCTCAGATTCAGAAGCATGGGTCACAAATGAATCTGCATGGTCATTAAAAAATATGACACACACTAGTATCTTTTAAAAAGGAAAAATAGGAATTTCGCTAAATTATAAATAATTTACTGCCGATGTGTGAGGAATTTGTAATCATGTAATTCATTAAACAGTAACTGTAATCTGATTATGAGCATTTTAAAAATGTAAAGTAATTTTACAAGTGCTACATTTTTGGAAAACGTTACTGGACGTTACTGGAATCTGAATCAGTTACTACCCAGAAGCGACCCCAGTTGCAGTTGTTGTGGTGTAGAAGTTACCAACTTTTTAATGTCAGACATGCTGAAATTGTTACCCTTTCAGTCTAATCACTTCGACGTTAAATATGGGAACTCGCCATAGAGACCAATTGCCTTTGAGCTTTATACAAAAGGCCAATGAATATTGGCATGCACTTGATTGCGCTCAGGTGCACCTCATCACTGTGTGAGTATAAGAGGGCACGAGCGCAGTGCACATTCAGCTTTTCGCTTCAGAGCCTATGCTGTTCTCAGCTGGAGACCCCCTTGACTTGCGATTGGAGAGTTCTTGCAGGTTTGGAGCTACTTGAGGGTGAATAAATGATAAATTTTTGGGGGAACTATTCCTTCAAAGTTCAGGGGCCTGTACTTTTTTCAAATAAATATACATTTATTGACTTTCTTTCACTTTTGGTAAATGTTATGTGTAGTAAGTATAATGTAATACAAATCTACAAGTTTATTATAAAATAATGCCTAGAAGTAATTCACTTAAGTTAACAGATTCACATTAATGTAACAATTCTTTTGAGACAAGAAAGTTTTGTGTTGATGGTCTAATTTAAGAGTCTTTAGAAATAATAAATCCAGTATAAAGCAGCCCAATTTATTTCACCACCAAAATCACCACTTCATGAATATTTTCTGTATGACCTAGTCGTTCAACACACATGCCTTTCATTGCAGCATCGCTCCAGTGGGTTCCATTGGGTTCTTATGTCATCTGGAAGACGTCCTGTGAGCGCTATGGCAACTGCGGAACAGGGGACACTGGCCAAATGATTCCGGAACTCAATCCCAAGTCTTTTCTCACAGAAGAAAACAAAGCTTTAAATTCTTGGCTCAGATTTCTTTGTTTTCTTTTGCCGTGTGACCTGGAGTTATGAATGGGCTGCTCAGGCAGGCCAAATAACATTCACTCACACATTGGCTTTCACTCACGTTTGAATGTCCTCACTTCTCGTTCTTTCCTGGAAGTTCAGGGTGGTCCCCAAATTTGGAGGTTGACCAGAAAAGGGGCTCAGCATAGCATTTAGTGATGAAACTAGAGGTACATTCTGTGTACAAGGGGCATGTGAGATGGGGGGGTTGCTAAGGTGTTTGCTCACTGGTCCTAGATATAGCTGTCAGCTGCGAGGCAAAAATCGTTAGTCATCTTTTTTTACTGAATACTAATACTATTTCATAACTTTTCATTCTTTAACATATTTCAAATGCTACTTGTTTCTGTAGTCTGTCTTGGGCATTTAGATGTCTGGATACAGCATTTAGCAGTTTCCAAGAAAATATCCGCCATGCCTCATAAAATTCATAGACCAACATAATTCAGCCGGTTAGACGGCGCTTGAACGTTGTGAGTAGTGAATCACTTCTCCAGTGAGTGAAAACAAAATCATCAGGTTTTCATTATTCCTGCAATTTCGTGCCTGAATAAGGAGCAGACTGTCTTTTGATAATGATGATTATACACTAATGACTATCACAACAAAGATAGAATCTGTAGCCTGGATTCATACCCTCATTAAATAAAATAATGTATATAAAAAGCTTTCTAGCTTGTTGGAACACACCCTAGCCATACACACTGTGTGTGTGAGAGAGAGAGATGTCTTGTTATTCCTGCTGATTAAAGCATTGATTGCAACTATTTTTAAATGTTCAAGTTGCCAGTTTGCTGCAGGGTGTTGGCAAATCTCTCATCATCCATCACCTGGATAAAAAACAATGCAGAAAATGAGTAGCTGATTCTAAATAATGCACATTTTGTCTTTTTTTTCACTTTCTTGTCCTTCAAACTCTAAATAATTATCTTTCTTCAGTGAAACCAAAAAGGAGATGTTCAGCAGCATGTTGAAGCTGCTCTTTCCTATAAAAAGAGCAAAGATAATATATAAAACATTCAAATTGTCCATATAACACTCCTTTTATTGTTCTTTTAAACAATTTTCTATCATTTAAATTCTAAATCATGACTTCCATAAAAATATAAAGCATATGAACTCTGATAATAATAAGAAATGTTATTTGAGCAGCAAATCAGCGTATTAGAATGATTTGTGAAGGATCATATGACACTGAAAACTAAAGTAATGATGATGAAAATTCAGCATAACAGGAGTAAATCGCACAATGAATCAAATAAATGGTCTTTGGTGAGCTCAAGCACTTTGTATTGCAAGATAATCAATTGCGGCCATGTTTATTATTTATATCTGCAGTAATGGGATAGAGAACAAGTTCTACAGTTTCTGAGCTCTGTATAACACATTTTTTGTGTTTCTTTGAAGAAAGAAAATATTACATGGTTCAAAACAATACGATGGTGAGTTAATGATAACATAATGTTCATTTTAGGATTAACTATTCCTTTAAATCCTAAAATATTCTGTCAAGCCTAACACGTAATGAAGATATTGTATGCCCTCTGCTATTGCTTACTGTAGCCCATTTTAGGCGATATAAAACAATTTCTCACTTTTTAAGCATTTGCACATGTCTAAACTGTATTTTTATGAAACTGAGCCGTGTTGTTTTAAATCGGAGCCTAAAAAGGCTTTATTTTCTTTAATTTTATTCTATTCTGCCATGATAGTGTGTTTCCAAACTACACACAGCTGAGCTTAAATTGCCCTATTCCAGAATGTCTGCCGTGAGTTACAACAAAGCAGGGACTCCTAAATCAACCCTGGATGCAAGTCTGGCCCTGGACCCCGGGAATAAATTACTCAAATATTATATTGCTCAAATCATGATGAAGTTTCCTCTCCGGGCCACAGGCCAATGCCCATGTGCTTCCCCGCTGTGGAAACAGAGAGCTGAATGAAGGAAGTATAGATTTCAAAGTATCAGTGACCCTATCTCAGACGATTCTGTCTGTTGATGAACAGTTTGAGAGAAAGGCAGTAATCTCATTTAAGTTTGTTGGACACGGCTCGGATTGGCCTCGCCAAACGTATGGTGCTCTCATTAAGACCTGTACAATAAAATTCTTGCCGCTGCGCTCATTGCTAAACCATGATTAGCCTTGGCGAGAAGCGCTACGGGGCCCTCAGAAAGACACGGCATATAGTAATGCCAGCCAAGTGCTTAACTTAATGCCACAGTGCCATGGAGAGGGTTTGGACCAAATCACTTTACAATCGGACCATGAAAGTAGGGCTCTGTATGTTTGAATCCAGAATACATAGATTCTATGGTGTTGATTATGAGCGTGCAACTCAACAAAGACATTGCGGTCATCTCGTGGCTGTGAAATGGCAGGAGGGCAATAGAGATATCTGTTCCTGCTCGTTCCCGGTGCCTTTGAAGAGCAGAGGGGTTTCCCTTTAATTGCTTGGATTTCAATCTACTTCACATGATGGATTCTGTTTGAAACGGCTGCGTCGAGCTCCCTAATGAAGCAGTGAGCGGCGTTCAGTGGCAGACTGCCTGACTGAAGCTGTCGTTCGTGCACGGGCGACCTAGTTGCATAAATTCAGTGCTGCCTCTGAGCAAGAGTTCGAACGGAGTTCACCGCCACTTTCACAGCTATTGATCTTGCAGGCTGATCAGATGTCCCATTTATTTGTTATATATATATATTCATTTTATTTTTTCGATGAGGCATCAATTATTCTCTGATAAATATTTGTTTGTGAGGAAATGGATAGATCATTGATTTTTTAGTTCTTTTTAGGTTTAGCACATTCTAGCAAACCATTTTTCGACGGTTTTGTTGATCTGGGCCGATCGGAATCTCAACTGAGCTCGCGCCTGTCAGGAGAGGGAGGTGGGGGTGGGCTTGCGTGCCATGTAGGCCATTATTGGACAACTCTTTTAATTCAACTTTTTTCTAGACCAATCGGAATCTCAGCCCTTGCTTCAGGATCTTGAAACACACTAGGTGCGTTCAAGATGCACTACACTAGCCTGCCACCGGGTAAAGAGACGGCCATCAGGTCGGACACATATAGGTTTCCGTAGTGACTTTTATGTAATGCAATATGCCGTTTATTATTTGTATCTTTGTTTTGTAGTAAGCTATAGGACATTTTTCAAATATAAGCATTTATTCAGTGTACCACAACATCCATTAAAAAAACGGCCTCTGGTCGACCAGTTTTTTACAAAGTTTTATACAATACAAACATATATTTACCATATCGCCTAATCTTCATTTCCATCATGAATGTTTTGTTTGAATATCAGACATTCCATATAAAGATTGATTACATATAGGAACTTTTTATAAGAAAAACCATGCAGCACACATCGTGCTTGTCGTCACATAATCTGACCAATGAGAATGAAGTGTGTCGTCATCAAGGCTTTTGCAGCCGATTTTGAGCAACTCTCGCGGTACTTTGGCACATGTGATTGAAATCCTTAATTCTACCCCTCAAATCATGTTTTGCTTTCTGAATTTTGTTTTGAAATGTTCTTATCAATTACCAGCCATAATTTCTTTATTCTGCGGAATATAAAAAAATATATTTTCAGAAAGGTTTGTTTTTTTTGTCCTGTATGTTTTTTTGTTTGTTCTTATTTTTTCCTACAATGGACGTTAATGTGCTCCAAATTTGTTTGGTTCCCAACATTCTTCAAAATATCTAGTTTTGTAGGTTTGTAACCATATGAGGGTGAGTACATTTTGACAGTATCCCTTTAAATCTTGTGGCCTAACATGCAGACTTATTATAGGCTAAAATGTAAATGTAGCCTAGGAGATGACAACAAACAAACCTAAGCGCTTGCATCTGTCAAAAAAGTTTGGTTATGTGTGTCTACACCAGACACGAGTGAAACTAGATCGCTCCCATTACAATCAACAGAGCCGTCCAAACTGGAAGCGGCTGTTCAGCTGGCGCTCGACTTTTTTTCTATTTTTGATCTAGCAGCTACCTTATTTCATCTGTCAGAACTAGAGTGACTTTATGTGAATTGATTGCTTTGTATTATAGTCTTTTTATATATAAACAAATTTTGAGTGTAATGAAATACTCAGATTTTAATTGTAAAGTATTTTTATTGCACATGACAACAATGATAAAACAGAATTATTTTATATTTATGTTTCTTTACGATGAATGTAACTTCTCATTTTCGTATTTAGATTTAAGTCTTAACAAACCTGCCAGACAGCTTCATTTCTCTTTGTTAAAGCCATGTTTTTGTAATGGACCGGGCTGTTGATAGATGTAGACCAGGATTACAGATAGCGTTTGTGTGCGGTTTTAGGGAGTGAGGGTGATAAAAGTTTCCTCAAAAGACCAGAACGCAGGGATGGCCAAACAAATGTCAGAATGCCAAGATGTATGTGATGTGTCAAGGTCCTCCGAAGCTTTTTGTGCCTGTTAAAAGGAAACGGTCATGTCCTAATGTTCGCAGCTTGACTTAATATAGGGCATGTATCATATGAAAATTGGATTAAAATTGAAATTGGAGTTTGGGGTCTTTGTAGACCCCAAAAAAAACATCAAGGGTCAATGTAAGGGCTGTTTTTAAATACTGACATTTTATCAGTAACTTCTGGGAAATGAAAATGGCTTAAGTTGGACAAGCCATTTTTAACCTACTAACACAATCACAGACCTAATGTACTTTAAGCACCATGCCATTTGAAACCACCTTTAGTCCTTTACTCTTTAATTTGTACAATATGATCACATTATTTCACATCCAGAACTTTTAAACACATCATTCTGCCATCCCTTGAGAAACACAGAACTGTCTAGAATGGTGAGAACGTTGAGCTCAGGTACCTAATGGATGTTGAAGTTCCTTCTGTATGGTTTAGGGTTGGACTGAGGCCATGGAGTTGTGGTTTGGCAGAGGTCATTCCGCGCTGGCTATTTATTTCATGGAGGGCTATAATTGCTCATTTTTACTGAAATTAGGCTGCAGCAGGAGGAGTCCAGAGGCCTGGCCTCATTGGCAGCAGCTTGGCGATGCCGCTTTCCTCTTAGGGCATGCACATGGAGAGCTCAGTGTGCATGCAACATCCACATGTATTGCGTATTATTGCTAAGGGTTACTTCACTAAAGAATTAAAAGTTTGTCATTAATCTCTTACCCCCATGTTGTTTTATCCAAAATATATTAAATTGTGAAGATAACCAAAGCTTTTATGGGTTTGGAACGACATGGGGTTAGTGATTAATGACAAAATATTGTAACTCTTTGATGCTTTGATCTTTTATTGTGCATTAGAGATGTACCGATTGCAAGTTTCTTGGCCGATTTCGATTTCCGATTTTACATTAAGTGTGACCTGCCGATTCCGATTTTTTTTTTAAGAACTGTAATGACAGCATATGACATTAGTTAATATTTATTTTATAATAAAATAAATTATTAAACTTTACAGGATCTTCTCACAACAAAATAATTAATAAAGTGTTTGTAAGGTATAAAATAAGCTTCTAACTAACTACTAATGTTAACTAACAAAAAACTTCTTTTCCAATGAATTTTTTTAAAATAAAAGCAATCAATAAACATAGATCTTCTTGCAACAAAATAAACAACAAAATAAAGTGTCCTGCACCTTGAAAATAACTAACAATAACTAAGCTTACTAACAAATATCTACTTTTCCTCAATGAGTATTATTATGGAGGAATTTTTTTAAACATTAATTACACGACAATAACTTTAATAACAAAGAGTGCACTCTCTTAAAATGGGTAGAAATAACAATGCTAGTACTAAATGTGACCCTGGACAACAAAACCAGTCATAAGGTAAAATTTTACAAAACTGAGATGTATACATCATATGAAATATGCTTTCTATTGATACATGGTTTGTTAGGATAAGACAATATTTGGCTGAGATACATCTATTTGAAAATCTGGAATCGGAGGGTGCAAAAAAATCAAAATACTGAGCAAATCACCTTTAAAGATGTCCAAATAAATATCTTATCAAAGCATTTTACTAATCAAAAATGACATTCTGATATGTTTACAGTAGGAATTTTACAAAAAAGCTTCATGGAACATGATCTTTAATTTGAGAAAAAATCTATAATTTTGACCCATGCAATGTATTTTTGGATATATAAAAATCAACGACAACTGTCAAACACACGCAAGACATGGAAACAACGTGAAGTCACATGTGCAAGACCAGAGTTCTCACGTGAGACTGGGATTATTATTAAAAATGATAGCAAGTAAAACAAGATTGCCATACAAATTGCACGTGGGGTCATTTGCAACGAAAAGAAGATTATAGATGATGGTATTTACCTTCTATACCTTCGTTACTCCTCCCCCAACATTCCACTGCCCTCTTTCATTGGCTGTAAGTAATCGTAAAATAAACATTTCTGTTTTCCGTGATATGGCCCCTTTAAGGACTGTATATCTATATATATACACATATATATATATATATATATATATAACACATTCCGTTTACATAATTTTAATGCTGCATTTTTCAGAAGTTTGTCCTCAGACCAACTTTATAATCTAAAACATTCAGCCTTTGTCAGTAGAGTCAAGAGCAGCATGCTTTTCCCATCTTGTCTTCATAATACACACCACATCTTACATACTCTTGTAAACAGACATTACCGCTGATTGTTTCTTGTCAGATTGAGTATGGCCGCTAATGGAGATGGTTCTAGATCAGTGTTACTCAATCAAGTTCTTTTCTCATGCACATTTTAATAAACATGGGAACTGATCTGAAGGCAAGCAGTTTTTTATGAGAATAGCAATTTAAATTAAATGTTTAAATATATATATATATAAGTAATATCATATTTCTTATTTTATACTGTTTCTTTGTTTTCCAGTGATGTCAAAAGAAAATCATAAAGCATGCGGAAGACAACCAAACTCTCCGTACATTTTACAGATGCTATTTAAAGCAGCAGACCTCTGGCGATTTTGGTGATATTGAGCGGGTTTCTTCCACACCACTGGACATGTACCCATTTCAGCACATGAACACTTTACTAATGAGCTGATGAGCTACTGAATCAGGTGCCATGTGAATACAGGTTAGATAAGGAAATATGCATTGCTCATGGGAGCAGAGTTGCATGTTAGCAGTTTCAGCAGTTGATAGCAGTAGCAGTGAATTTTGTTTAATGAAAAGCCATTTTGCCACAAATGATAAAATGTTTTTAAAATTAATTTAAAGGTCATTACTATAAGAAACGAGTTTAGCCATTTTAAAATAAATGAATGTAAAACTACATTTAAGTTCATGTAGGTGTCAGGCATTTCTTTGAAGTAAACTGAGTTTCTTTTCAGGTCTACAAAAAATAATATTATAGCGGTAAGTAGTTTTATTTTTTCTTTCTTATCTTTTTATTCTGTTATATTGACTTTGATTCATAGCATCTTAGTTGCTGAAATTTTCAGCCCATGATGTACATGTGACTGCATGTTCAGACTGGTGTAAAATAAGAGGCAACTTCTTAGTTTCAACAAGCTGATTCCTATAGTCGGAGAAGAGCTTGTCTAATTGTTTCATTACTATGGCGAACGGAAGAGTGATTTGTGGTATTTTTAGTGGTGGAATGGCCTAAATATGGGCAAACAGAGCTGTCTGTGTAGCTTGGAGCGCTTTCTGACACTTAGTAATGGAGGCATGTTTGGGATTGTTTGGCGTGGGAGTATCAGCGGTGTGTTTCTTACAGTATGGGGTGCTGCGAGGAGGGAGAAGGAGATTGTGATGATCCTGGAAGAAAAGAGGGTGAGAGAGAAAGAAAACAGTATGGTTTGAAAGCGGGGGGCAGGGTTGGTAATTTAGAACACGTTTTTCTCATGCATGGGGGGGTTCTGAGCTTCATGGATTAAAAAAACCTGCAGCCTAGCATAAGTGGGGAAATCAGTCACACAAAGACCACAGGAACATGCTGACAATGCTTGAGAGAAACCATAACATTGTCTAGAAATGAAGAAAGACACTTTAGATGACACTTTTATAATTAAGAATATCACAGTATTACTAAAGTCAAAAATAGAACAAAATAACAAACAAAAATAGTATTTGCATTATACGTGTTTAAAAATGTTTTTATTACTGTAGAAGCATCTTTAATTATTTTTATGATAAACTAGTTCGGTAATTATTGCTTTGATTGTTGGATTGGATTGTGCTGTTTCATTGCGTATGAAATTGTGTTAAAATAAAGTGACTCGGGGGAAAGAAAATGTTGAAAAATGTTTAACAACACATACATTATGAATATACTTTGATATTTTATCACTCCTTTACTGTTTAAAATAACTCATGAATGTCACGAGTCCAGTCTTCAGTCTCACATGAGTCTCCATTCTAAATTGCTTATTTGCAGCTCTAAAATATGTCTTATTATAATTAATTTTGAAAACTATTTTCAGTTTTCACTGCTTTTATTTAGTATTCAGATTTTTATAAAAAAATTCTTTAAAGTCACTTGTGATTACTTGAATGTGTCCTTAATAAATACGTGTTAACTTCTTAAAAAAAAAAAATACTGACCCCAAACTTTTAACTGGTATGTAATTTTTTATTTATATATATAGAAATGTTTTTCACTTTATTTACATTTATTAATATGCACTGAAAACCTAGAAATTGTTAGAACATTCTATTTTGATGTAGAATTTTTTGTATTTATTTATTTAATTAATAATTTATATATTTCTAACAAGAAACAGTAAGTGACAAATATTTTTAGATGTTTTCTAACAAATATATTTTTTTGTAATATTAACTTTTTATTGCACTGTAGTTTTATATACTGTAACGAATGAAAATACCTACTTTTCATTATCACTGCCATTATCAACTGTCATCATTTTGATCCATTTATTGTTTTAAGACTATCCCCTCTGACCCGCCACCACGTGTACATAGCTGCACCACACTGCTTCACTAACACCCACTAAGGGTCACACTGTCAGCTTTCTCTGGAAGGAAAGACATGTGCTTCATGAGCCCTTGTCTGCATTGCTGTCATCACTGACATAACGCAAGCAGAAATATGAACCACAACAGACCCAGGAAAAGTGAACTGTATTCTGATTCTGAGATTACCAGATTTGGAGGCTTGAAGCTTTAAGGGTTTGCAAGCCATGAAACGACCGCAGAGGGTTTCCCAGTGAAACTGTCATGCCAAGATGTCCAGTGTAATTTTACTGGTTCATAGTCATAAACAGTTGCTGTTGCAATTGGTCAGAGAATCTTAAATGCAAATTCTCAAAGATGCAAGCGGATTTTTAGTGTGTTCAACCTATTCATTCTCTGGGAGTCAAACCCATGACCTTAGTGTTGCTAGTGCCATGCTCGATATCCAACTAGATAAAACTAGCCACAGTGGACGCGTTGTCTTCCTCAAAACTGTCCAGACCTCATGGAAAGTTGTAAAGTGCATTTGCCAAGACTCCTGCAAAGTCTGTACCAGTGAGCCAAGGTTGCATTTGACCTACAGCAGGTTTCTGCTCTCCATGACTCTATAGTGTTCCATTAAGAGCTGTGTAACCCAACACCCTCTGCCTGCAAAGCATCAGTGCTCAACCAAACTATTTCCGAAGCTCAAAAGACACCATTTAGTTCATCATAAATGCTATTTGTTCCATTCTTTGAATTAATTACTTCTTCCTTTTGTTTCCATTCAGGAAACACTGATATCAATTTGTTCGCTGCAAACCGTGGGCACTGATTGTTGATATTAATGAGAAAGATGGTGGAAGACTGCTTTATTATGGATGGATGACCTTTGATCTGTGGCTTATTGGAGAAACATTAGTTTCTCACTGCTCATTTGGCCGGACAGAGAGGGAGTCCTCCCTCTGATTAATGATCTGCCCTGCTGAGGTGAACAAGTCAGAAAGACAGAGCAGCCTTGTTAAATACAGTTTAACAGAAAAGTAGAGCCAAATTATATTGGACAAAATGGAAAAACATCTCCCACACAGAGTGTCTTAAATATTGTTTAAGGTGGTTGCTAACTTTGGGTGTTATTGGCCCTATGGATTTTCAGAAAACAACTGCTAGTCTAATTTTTGCAACAGTAGTTGAAATGTAGAAAACAGTGCCCTCAAATGTACACCTTATACTTATGTAGTATGCATCCTTTTAGAAATATATAAGGTACAAAGGCATACTTTTGACTTTAAAAGTGAACGTTTGAAGGTATTTAAGACTGCTTTAATGGAATCTTGTAGGGTTTTTTTAAATATCACAAATATTTCCAACACAACCCAAATTACAGTATGTATTAAGTTTAATACCTTTTTGTGGATTGGCAGCTCAAACATTTTTGGATTCATTTTGAATGGTTGATACAAATCACTACTTTATTAGAATTTACATGTTAAGTAAAGTTAAGTACACACATTTTACAATGTTTTTTTATTTTGAAGGAATTGTAATGTCTGCTTATATATATATATATATATATATATATGCAGTATATATGTATTTACTCTAAAATGTCCAGCATTTTGCTTCTTGTGTGTATCCCGTGCATGAAAGAGAGCGATCCTGTCGCATTCTGTCTCCGTCTGCTGCCACGGAGTGATTGGCTGTGTTCTCAAACAGCTGCGCGATCGTGCTCCTGTCAGGAGAGGCAGGGAGGGATGACAGCGTGACAGAGCGAGAGAGAGAAAGGGAGGGCAGGAGAGATCTCCATTCACCATTCCACGCTGCTCCCCGAACCCCCTTTTTCCCGCTCGCTCTGCCGTGGAGGGATCTCTTTAATTGCATTCCAGAGGTTTTTCTCGTGCAGCTGGTGCTTCAACTGACGGGAGCGAGTGGGAATTGTGAATGACTCTGCCTGGAGGAAGAAGGGATTTTCAGGGAAAAAAGCCGAGAAGGCAATGCAAGCCTCAACTCTTTTGTCATCCATCTCTTGCAGATAAGGGACTCCTCGTCCTCATTTCTCACACACTCTTTACTGCGACGGTTCGCCTGTCTGAAGAACTCGCGAGGCAGCGTATGTAAATAAAGCTCAGGGTTTCTATAGGCTGGGCGGGCTGCCAAAAACTGAGAACCTTCAGGGCTTACTCTCGCCGTCTCTTTGTGGCGAGAAGCGCACCCTGACTGGATCAACAAGTCTGAAGAAGGACAGTCAGGCGAAGGCAGGAGCTGCGTGCGCCAGCCTTACTTTTACGAGTGCTTGGTGCAAGAGAGACAAGTCAGACAACACAGCCCGGAGAAAGACTAGAAGACGGACAAATCCTCACTCAGTGCATCAGTGTTTATGTTCTGGATGCGTCAGAAATCTACAAGTCTTCCAGTGCGCCAGAGATTGATTGAGTTCTTTCCAGAATTGGATTTGAATCAGAGAATG
>JAUYWG010000048.1:7074875-7094381 GCA_034779775.1 Enteromius afrohamiltoni
TGGATCTCGTGTCTCCAACATATACACTTTTTGTTATTTCTGCATCATTGAAGGACCCTTGCCCTGCACACGAAGACTTTGTCTCCGCTGGTCTTAAAAGTCTAATTTGTTTTTGGGGGTCTCCTTTGTCTCGAAGGCTCTGCACTAGTGGAGTGAAGCGCGACTGAATTGATCTTTTGTCTGAATCTAGAGTTCTTCTCACGGTGCGAAAACCCCGCAGCCCCCCACTTCGACCCCCTCTAAAATCCCCTCCTTCCATCTCTCCCACATGAGTCCCCTCGCACCCTTCCTCCCTCCACTCCCACACACCTCCTCGTCTTCCATCCACATGCCGCTGCGATCGGCGAGCATGTGAGAGTATGCGTGCTTCTGTTTGGAGAGTAAGAGTAAGCCAGGATTAGGTGTGTGGAGGGTGATGCATTGCTGGATGCATCTGCAGTTGACCGATTCAGGACCAGGAGGACCCCAAACCATTCCTAAAGGATTCAGCAAGCCGAGCATCTGTGATTGAGTGTGTGTGCGTTTCACTGCATGCACTTGCATCGGACTGACAGAAGAGGAGAGAGTTGGATAACGACGGTATCCCGCCATGTCCGGAGTGTGATCGCAGTGGTGTGATTTCAGAGCTGGTGCTGGCACGCTGCGTTTATCCGGGCTCATCATGAAAAAAACACGCAGCACCACTTTGCGCAGGGCCTGGCCCAGTTCGGAATTCTCAGACCGAGCCTCTGATCGCACGCGGTCACGGAGTGAGAAAGACTACCGGCTCCACAAACATTACCCTAAACACTTCATCTCTCACTGCCCTCGAGGATTCGTGATAGCAGGTCAGTTGTCCTTTACACTTCAATGGCAGAAACAACGCTTTGTTCAATTGTGCATTTGATTTTAAAGCCATCCTGCATTTTGTGTTTGCTTTGAACTGTTGACTTTCACCAGATTTAGGGCCATGAGATGATTATGTCTGTTGCGTTACAGATGCAGGTCAGCTATTTTTAGCATTTGCTCCACACTGTCTGAACATGCTATTATTGTGTGTGCGAGGGTTAGCCGAGTTTTGTTGCATCTGGAGCTTGTGTCGAGCGGCTGCTCTACGTTTTAAGAACACTAGTTTTGATTTGGAATCTGTTTGCTTTGGTATTTAATTTAGTTTATATGTATGTGTGTGTACATATATATTATACATTTCTAGAGGTGTTTAATGAGGTTGACAAGTAAATCTACATTTAGTTTTATTTATGTTTTTGCTTCAGCTTTATTACTTTTAGCAGCAAAGAGGGAATTCATTTAGAGATGCAATGTTTGGGCATGCTGGTTTTATTGTGCAGTTAGAATCTCAGCATGGGAAGCTCTCTGAGATGTCGCATCCACAAATTAATTCTCTTGAAGCAGAACAACTGTCGCCATCAATAATTTCAAGATAATTATTGTCAGACTTCTAGTAGTTTTGTGCAATAAAAGTTTATAGCCTACATGTACATGTCAGATATTTTCTAATTTCGGTATTTTAACGTTGGTCCATGTGCACATATATCAGCTAAAACAGTTCAAAGGGAAAAAATAGTTACATGTTAAGACTGTTACATTCTGTGACTTCTTTTGCACTTTTTCCAACGGCTTCTGGACAAGAAAGCGTCCTTTAAGAAATGCCTCTGATCGAGGTCTTGTGGATGTGACCCTAAATCAACCTAATTATACAATCAGTATTTCCACGGGGGAATTCGAGTATTTTGATTTCCAGGCTTAGAGAAGTCAAGGAAAAAAGATGAAATGGGCTTTAGGATTTGAATATAAATTCCTTTAGCTGTAGTAACACAGCTCTAATATATTTTGTCAGTGATTTAAATTACGTAAAACCAAATAATAAAAATCCTTATCCAGCATTCACATATAACTGGAAAAATGAAAACTCATACTCAAAAAGACGTGGAAGCCTCTTAGTCTTATAGTCATATAGACAACTCACAGACCAGTCGACTATGAACATGCATAGTTTTTCTCATCTGTATTTCAAATCTAGATTTGCATTTATTAAATGATAAAATCAGATAAGCTCAATGTGCTGAGACCTGTTGTCGCGAAATTATATTTAAGCTAAGTTGATTATGCATGTGCTCGTTTTGTGATACTTTACCCGACTTGTTCAGACCCAGAGGGCAAAATATAACAGGATAAACTGCATCTCATATTTTGATCGGCTAATTAAGGTTTCCTGTTGGATGTCATTATACCAAATCACTGCAGAGAGATCCCAGACCCAAGCTCAAAGCCTGAAACAACAGAGTGCTCCCATAAAAATAAATACTCTTATTGCCGCTGTGCCAGAACCCCTCGTTACAGCTGCTCTCCTCTGCGCTAACGAGAGGATTAAGAGACGATGACCAAGGATTACCCCATCCCAGTTTGATTAGTCTACGTCCAGCAGTCTCACCAACAAAGTCCAGGAATAGACGTTTTGTAAGCCAACATTTGGAGGAAACTTGAGCCTGATGTGAAATGCACCACTTGATGGTCCCCTAAAATGTTTGTGCCATCCACGTTTGGTGTCAGTGGTACGTGAATTATGGTTGACGTACATAAAGGTGCGCAACTCGAATATACGCTGCCCTGTGTAAAATGGATGTTTCATTTTGCTTCATTTTAAAGAGTCTTGACTTAAAGCTGAATGGTAATAGATAAACCGCATTGGTTTGAGTATCCTTCATGTTTCCTAGCAACATTGGGTGTCAAAGGTTAAATAATGTGGTCATTGTGGAGTATGAGTGTCATTTGGGGCATTAAGCACTAGGGAGGGCTGTGAAAGTGGGAGGTTCTGTTTTAAAAGTTGGTTAAAATGATTACAAGGCTCTCTCTTGATATATAGACCTTTTGAATCTCAACTCGATTGTAATGTACAGTTCCTTAAAACAGTCAATCTCCATTGAAGGGAGGTAAACTAGTCATTATTTACAGAGTTCTCGTGACTAATATCAAAGCACTAGCATTAGGTTTTGGTTGGGAAGTCTGCTGTTGGTTTGTTGAAGAGGCAGTTTCTGTTGTTAATGATTCCTGCAATCAGAATGAATCGTAGAAACAGCTGTGGCCTTCAATCTTAGATTAAAGGCAAATCATATTTTAGCTACTCCAGAATCAAATGGAAGAGTTGCATTTAAATCATAAATACGTTAATTGTCTGTATTTGATCATATATAAAATAAAATTTTTAAAGGAACACTACAATACAGAGCAGAAGATGTATATTAGTCATGGGTATGACTATAGACCTATTCCAACAGGACTAGTTTTACAGGGAGTCGTTAGAGTATGTTTTGTTTCACAGACCTACTTGGTGATTTTAATCCCATCCGAAAGTGCCATGTCTGTGTTTTTCTCTCACAACATCTGTGATAATTCCAGAGCATATTACCTACTGAACGATTGAAACCCAAACGTAGTTTAGAAAAGTAGTCCCGTCCGAATATGGCTTATTACGAACAATACTTTGTTAGTTCATGATATCTAATGCATCCAATATCCATTGTGCAGTTAAATTCTAAAGTCTAGAGTGATATATCAGTATTAGGGGTGGCACGAAAAAAAAAAAAAACGAACCATTTGGTACGCTTGCCTCAGTTCGGTGCATGCATGCGTCGCACGGTTCGACAGTTCATGTCATGCGCAATGTAGCCTCGTGCCCCATATGTGACGTCAGTGTGTTTCCCTTTTGTGCGAAAGAACTGGTGTCTACGGTGTGGAGTGAGTACTGCAGGTCACAATACTGTACGTGTAGAAATGGCAAGTGGAAGAGAAAAGGAAGGCCGTCCTGAGTTGGAGGATGCGCCAGCGTCATATAAATCTGGTGTGTGGGAACATTTCATGTTAGAGGATGGATACAGTTCGGACAGATATTTAGAAAGGATGCTCGGACTCGGTCACATCAGCGTGAATGTGCGTCTCTGTTATAACGGCACTTTTTGCCCTGTATGCGCTGATGCTCTCTCATCTGTTGACATTTCCGAACGCATTCCTACAGTTGCTTAATAAAAGCGGGCTTTCCACACAAAAAAAGTGCATGTATCATTAGTATGAGAAAAACATTCAGTTACAGCTCTGTCGGACGTGGGCCGGGCTCGGACAGGAAAATGCGTCCCGATCCGTGCTCTATTACCTTTGATGACAGCGGAAATAAAACAATAGATAGAACTGCGACTGTATGGAAGTATTGTGCAACACGCATCCAATTGTACTTATTATGAAAAAAAAAAATTCCCCCAAACAGTCTTTTTAAACTGTTTTATTTCTTTATTCATACAGGAAATAAATGTCCATGAACTACTGAAATACCACCATCCTATTGTACTCCTTCAGACAAATGTTGGAAGCATTTGCTCCGCAATATTGGTTAAAGCCCACAAAAAACCAAATGACTCTGAATTCTTTACATGGCTTATGCGATATTTTTAGTGTGGTGGCGTTGTGCTGCCGGTCGAGTGAGTTTGCGGATTGCACAAACCGCCTGACTTGCATTCTCTAGTGTTAGTTGGGGGGCGGGAAGGTAAAAACTATGAAGTAAAGGTTGCATAATCATCTGCATTGTTTAGAGATAAAGTTGCAAGCTTCGGCTTTATGGTTGATGCTGAACTTGACCCTGTGTTTTCTTGTCTTGCATTACTCTGCTGCTTTTCCAGTAACACATGCCTAGCATCGAGTGCTAATTCATGCAGGTCAGCAGGGGAGTCATGGTATGCAATATCCACATGCAAATGGGGTTGACGGACAAGGTTGATAACTTACAGCTGTAGGTGGACACTTTTGTGGGATTTTTAGATTTTCTTATTGATTTGTTTTGACTGGCTCCTCTGTTTAGTCCAATCATATTTTCCGGTGTCTAAAATCTTTGTTCCCCAGTTTTGTGTTTTTCTCGGACTAGGAGTTTTAAAACAATTATAGGGAATTTTATGCTGTCATGGGTGAGCTGGGAGAGAGATTTACTGTTATCTTACCTGGCTATCGCTCAGCACAAAATTACACTGACTGACTATAGGGGGTTTTCTGGAGGAGTTCCCAGAGTCATTAGGAAAGTAATGTTAAGTCTGCATTGGTTTCAAATGTGTAATTAATTTGAGACAATAAGTAATACGTTTTGGTTGCAGCCTCTGAGAGAAAAATTATGCTACAGTAAGAGGAAAGATTTGTGCGTTGCTAATTTAGGAAAACCTATCATATCTTGTTGCCTAAAATGGAAACTTCTAACGTGATTCAAACAGCTACACATCTTGAGATTTTCAGATCCACATCGGACACACACACACACGTATACACACATTCTCTCAGTCGCAAGAAAAATGCCAGAGCTCTGCGTCAGCTTTGGAGGGATTCATTTAAATGGTGACAAAATCCCAGACTTTGATTCAGTAGATACTTCAAATGGGACATCTGTTGTGGGATAGACTTCCACCTGCAGTTCCTAAATGGTCTTTGGCGACTTGCGATTTTCTGAATTAAGGGACCTTTGAGCTGCTTTTAAATTAAAAAACAACACAGTTTGTAGCACATATGGAACTAGATTCCTTACCATTACAGTATTAGGAGATTAATGATTTGTAGGCTATTTCTTCTAAATAGCTAATTGCCCAGATCAGACGTTTTTTTCAATGTTGAAAGCATCTTAAATCCGCAATCAGTCTTAACTTTGACTTTAGGTATATGGTCATTATTTCTAATCTGACCCCACTGGTATCAGACTGGCCATAGTGTCACGTAACAGCTCTAAAATAAATAACAGCTGGTCCTGCAGTTCAGAGCATACCGAGTAATAGTTGGTTGATTTTCTAGATGAGACAAGCTTAGATGTCAGTGAACCATGTGACTGGATTTGACCAATTACCATTATCAACCTCTACAGCTCTCTTTTTTTACACACTGTGAAAAATGCTTCTTCAAGAACTACTTGTACTGGCATATTATCAGTTTAAGCTTCACTGCATATCATAATAGTGATGTTTTGGCAAAATTAGGGCGGTGTTTTCTTCTGAAAGTCCAAGCACTGATATGAGTAAAATGTTTTAATAGAGTGAAAAGTATGGTAGCTATTTTGTTTTTCTAGAGCATGTCAGGGCATGAGGAATGTTGAATCATCACAGATCAATAGACATTCAGTATTGATCACGGAAGCATTTTCTGAAAGCGTTGTGCTTAAAAAAGGAAATAAATAAAAATGATGTCATTGTTTTACCATAAAACTTGACTCCACTAAGGACTGTTTAAGGCTTTTTGTGCAACAAACATAACAATCTGTTTTGTTAAACAAAAGAAAAACATTTCCATATTTTTATGTCTTAAGCACTGTTCAAAGTCTCTTTGTCATATGTGTCCCATTACTATCTTGCAAAAAAAAAGCATCGGTATGACTTGAGTTATAATGTATGTTTTTAATTAATGTATGTTTATTGGGAATATGTGTCATTTTCAGTCATTCATCAGATTGGCTTTGGAGACACTGTTATTTACCACAAGCTGTTTTGATTGTTGGAGACTGTTTGAGCTTGATTGTCATTTTGAATGCTTTTTGTTTGTTTTCTGGTGCTCCATGCATTTCCTTCCAGACTCTTAGAGAGCAGCTTTGGATGCCTTGAAAAGGAACGCTCCTCTAGCCATTTGATTGGATGGGAATGCTGAAGTATTGGCAAGGCGCTCAGAATTGCCATGTACCCACCACACACACACACACACACACACACACTGGAACACACACAGTTGCACACCATGTTTTCATTGTCCATGATTTATTTGGATTCTGAAGATGTCGTGAAGTTCTCAACAGTCTCCCTTTCTGGCTTTCTTCAGTTTTTCTAATAGTGCGAGCGGCTTTGTGTTTAGTGACGGCAGTTCAGATCCAGGATATGAAGTTCAATGAAGTGTTAAATGAGGGGTTTTCAAACTGGAAAGTTTGAGAGAAAACAAAGTGTTTTTATGGCTAGCATACTTGACGTATTAAGATAATGTAGTTTAATACTTTCTTCTTGCCACTGTCAGTTTTAGCTTTGGGATTTGTATGTACTATTTAATTTAATAATAAAGAGTTTCATTTGTATAGCGCCTTTCCAAAGTAAATATTTTCCCCATAATATTTGTCTTTTGTTTTCACTTGGGCAACGACAATGTTAACACTTTAGTATATGGACAAATTCTCACTATTAACTAGTTGCTTATTAGCAATTCTATTATTATAATATATTTTCTGTTTATTAGCACTTATGAAGCACATATTCTGCATGAGCATTTGCATTGAAGGTGTGCTCTGATAACTCTATACTGTGGATTCTCATTTACAGTAATCTACTTTGTTAAATGCTGTACAGAACTTTACACAGTCCAGAGCTGTCTCTCCCTCTCTCAGATATCTCCATATTGGTCTTCCACTTATTTTTTCCATTCTTTCCTGTCCCTTTTCTAGACATCACACAGTCTCAGTAAACTGTAAAATGTCAACTTAGGAGCCTCTGTTAGTTCTCCAGCTAACTTAAAATCTGCTTTGCAGCCAGCCCTTTGGCGTTTTATAATCACGGTTTTTATTTATTCTTCTTTTGCTCTTCCAGTTATTGCGCTTTCAGTGACTGAAGCTGTTAACCTTGAAGTTTTCAAAGATGTAAAGATGTACTTTCTTTTATTTATTCACTCTGTTTTTCTTTTCTTTATGTCTTCTTCATTCATCCAGACTACTTTGAAACTCAGTTCAGGCTGTAAATTGCAGATTGTGCGACAAGAATACAGGGATAGAAAGCCGTTTTAACACAGACAAGGTTGTCATCACCTCCTTTTGAGAAAGGCTGTGCCGTGTCATCCAACATTTTCAATGAGAGAGCGTTAAACTTCAAACATATCCAGAACTATTTGTGGTTTTCTCATCTTATTGCTCTGTAAAGAACAGCATTCTTTTTTGAGTATGTCATGATTATTGCCATTCAAGGGTTCTTGCCATAGGACTAAATGAATGCTGCAGTTCAGTACATGTTCTGCTGAGAGACCAAGTTAAGAGTTTTGACTGTTAATTGGGAGTTTAATCTTTGCTAAAAATGTAAAAAAAAAAAAAAAAAAATTAATAAATAAAAAATAAGTGTTAAAGTTTATTTGTTATTCTAGTATAATTTTGTATTATTATTGGTTGAAAAGCAACACATTTTGGCTATTTAATTTATGCAATGAAAAAAATACATGTGGAAACAATGCTTTTGGGTTCGGTATTCAGCCTTCGGCCCAACGTTTCATTTTGCTTGGCTCGGCCAAGATTTTTCATTTTGCATTTCCCTGACATTCATAGGATGCCCTACCGCAGTATTTCAGATCTTGCATTACATTTGGTCCTGATAAATGTGAAGTTTGTTGTTTATGCGTTGTGTAATGAAGTCGTAATTCATATGATGTCAGATTAATTTAAATGAAGATTTATTTACTGAAGCTCTGCCTTCCTCTTACACCGAAAGTCTTTTATTCCAGATGTTTCTACTGATGTTTTGGCATCATCAGCAGACAGTGACTTGGTTTGATCTTTAAGATTTGTTACTTCAGTAGGCAGGCAAAACCTGCATTTTGTGAGAATATTGCAAAGTTGCTCAGCTAATGTGTTCACACTGACAAACATCAGAGTGTTGGAGGTCGACAAGTTTATGAGATCAAGTTCAAAACTCAAGTATATTGGTAGGTAGATGGATGCACAAAGAAATCTAGATGAACTAGTTGAGCTCGCTAATTGACCAGTCAATTTTCTGACACACAGTTGATTAGTTGACCGTTGTGACCCATGACTAATGTGCCATGACATCCATTGGTGCCTCGGGTCGTGAGCGATGCCTGAGCGATCATTATTGGCAATTCAGTCAATATTGGGTTTATCAGATTTAACACTGTTAACAGCATATTTTTATGATTTCCCCACCGTTGTTATGATGCATTTGCAAATGGATTTACCAGAAACCCTAGGATGTTGAACATCAGCAAAAAATAATCCAGTATTGTTTTTTACTGCACTTGACATGTGCACGTATACAGACATACTTTTACCTATACCAAGTCATCTCCTACTGACATGTCGGCTCCCACACATACACTGCGGCATAAAGGATGCAGCAATGCATGCTGGGATACAGAATGAACCCGTTAACCCACCGCGGCCCCTCGGCTGCCTGATGCAAGAATGCCCCCTGTGGAGAAACACACACACATACCCCAACACACACTCACTTTTTAATGTCTGTTTTTGAATATCTCAATAAATCTTTCATATGCACCCAGGCAGAGGAGACCAATTTGTGCTCGGCTCATATGATTAGTTAATGGGGTTTATTTTAGTGTTTTTCAGTCATGAGATGCAATACGAAACGTTGATTAAAACGAGATCAATACTTTTGTTTCACAAAGATGTGGTTATTCATTTGCGTTAATGAATAGTTTACCCAAAAATGTAAATTTTGAAAAGACTATACATTATAGATAGACGAAGTGAAGCTGTTATAACTTAAAAAGACTGGGTTTAAAATAAATGGCTCATGTTATGACCCTTTTTTATCATTTTGGATCTTGGCAACCCCATCCCGGCATATTTTTCTCAACAACAACAAAATTGTCATTATCAGAACTGTCAGATGCATATTTAAATTAAGTGGACGCACACAAAATGTATCTGCTGGTGTTTTGACCTATTTTAAGTAGCGTGTTCGAGACACTGTTGCGTGTGCATGATTTGTCCTGTGCCTTTCAGAATTTATTTTTAACCCTCCAGCACACTGGAGAACATTTGTTAAATGATGGATGGAAACCTGCAGCAGCTGTGTGTGTGAGATGCATTTGAGCATTTATAACTGCAGAGCATGCAGCTTAACGCCTTGCTAGTATCTCACATGCAATCTGTGAGATACCAGTGTCTAAATACATTTGCATGCATTAACGTTATGGGTTATGAAAGGTTGATATTTTGGGAGTCCCCAACAACAGGTTGACATGCATGCAAGGCCAAAAAACAAAACGACTCATTTCATTGGGTTATAGTTGAATTTCTTTTGAGAGACAATAACTTTATATACAGTGCACATATAGAGTTAAATTTTTTTCAATTTTTAAAAATCCATAATAGGAACAACTTTACTTGTTTTGCTTTGTATTTCTTTGATATGTAGAATAACTAGAGTGAACCGAAGACCCAAATCATCATCAGAAATATGGAGCACTAGCACAGAGATTAGTGCGTTTTATAATGCGGAACTCCATGTAGAGCGACAGGAGTCAAATCCTCAGTTCTGTCCGGCATCAGAGCTGAATCTAATCTTGCCGTTATTATCTGAGCTACGCATTACAGCTCAGGGACAAGTTATACTAGTATCTTATTAGTATGATTCACAGTGTTTACTTTAAGGAGTTAACCTTTTGACAGAATCGGTTTAGAATCAAGAGACTTTTGCACAACCAAGCATCACATCAGATTTTTTGCTGAAGTCACAGACCTTCAGTTTATTCCCGCTTTTCAAGCAGTTAGAGTAAAGTTGATTTAAAATCAAATTTCTTAAACGTTTAGGTTTCAAACATTGCAGTTATCTATTCTTTGAAAGAAATTGTGTGGTTTAGTGAAACTGTATTAATGCTTGTTGTTGGTTTTCTTTTTTGGTTACGACATATCAAAGTGTCTTTTATGGTAAGCAGTGATCCATTCTGTTTTAATGGTGAGAGGACAATGTAAACACTTCTCACACAATCATACACACACCTTTTCTAAGTGTTTACACAACATTGGTGGAGTCAAGTGTCATGTCCTCAGGGTCATGCAACAGTATAGTGATATCACTCTAGTTAAGCGGAGGGTTTTAGCTTGAAGTCTGAAAACCTATATAGCCTATAGTGAAAAATAAGAATATTTAAAAAGTGACATAATCACGCATTTTAAGCTTATTCATAAGAAATATGCATTAATTGTGCACATGTAATACTTCAAATAAAGTTTAAAATTAATATTCTGTAATGTTTTACTTTTATTGAATGTATTTTTAATAATATAGTAATATTTAGAAATATACATCTCTATTGTTTAAATGCAATGTTGAAATGTATTTATTTTAATTGTATTTAAATGTTTTGTTACTTTCCCCTTCATTTAATAATTTTTTTTTTTTCAGTTTTGCATGTAAAATTCTGCAGGTTATATTAGGGAAGGGACATTATCAAAGATATGTATAATGTAAGATGAGTCATTAATAATTTAGTCTTTTCCCATATCCTGCATTATTAGTTTTCAATTTTTTAGAGTACAAATGTGGCATCGAAGCTAACAGTCATAGACTTAAATCCAATTTTTCATGGGGTCCTTAATATCAAACCAGTGTATTTGTTTTGGTCGAGTGTGTTTTTTTAATGTTGCCATAGTAGTCGTTCTGTGAATGGGTTTGATTTGAATGACAAAGCAGCTAAAGGAAGCCCCTTCTGCACTGTGGGGTATTGACAATAGAGCTGTAATCACATCAAAACCTCCCCTTGCCAATGGGCTCATTTGGTCACCCCAATTTTGGTACTACATTTAAATCTTAGGGCCGATTTCGATGTTTTCAGCTTCAATTGCATCACAGACGTAGTACTGTAGTGATGTAGAGGGTATGTGGAGGGCAGTCATATTTTGAGCTAGAATTAGTTTTCTTTGATGTCTCCCCTTGGGCAGAGCCATGAAACCTAGTCTCTTTTTTTGTGGAAGACGTGCCAAACAGTCTGAGCTTCTGTTTTCTAAGAGACTCACATCTCATTCATTTAAGTTGTGTCGTGATTGAAGTCAGGCAGATCCATGGGGCATGAACATGCTGCCACACGAATTTGAGTTGAGTTGCAGAAAAATGCCGCCTGACAGCTTTTGGATGTTTTGATCCATCCTGGAGACGAGACGCAAGACTGAAGTAGCCAAAAATTGGAATTCTTTTAGATCTGTGGCAGGAATTGCTTTCAACTTCACTATCTTGCATGCCTTTCTGTTACCACCATCTAGTGTTAACTATAACAGCTGTTCAGATGGTATTAGCCATTTAAGGTGAATTGGATTACAAAAATTATGAGTGATTGAGCTTCTGTCACATTGATTTCCTCAAAAGTGTAAACAGTGTATGTCTTATATATGATCATGTCAGCACATTTAGCTGAGATTCAAGAGAATTTGAAACACCTTTGAGTAAATACATAGAGGAAATGTTCGATAAGTCACATTTGTTATTGTATTTGTATTTGTATTTATTGGACTTAACTGCCTAATTTGTATCTGGAATGCCAGAAAAGTGCCAGTATATTTCTGAATATATGTACTGAATATTTCAACTTAAATACTTTTATATGATATAAGCCCCCTGAAGTAAGTCAGTTTGTCACACCCACAAAACGTTGGCTAAATGTCTGATGCATATGGCGCACTTAACTGTAAACCCTTCAGGAATGTTGAAGTCATCAAATCATTGGTTGAATTTTATCAGATTCGGGGGACGCGAGTGTCGCATTTATTTTCGGTCTGCCGGGAAAGAAAGTGCAGACGTGTGATTGCGGGAAAAAACTGTTGTGTTTACATGAGTGACAATAAGCATTTATTAAGATCAGTTAAACGTTGGATTCTCAAAAGTATGCGACTACTAGTTACTAGTTGTGCGTCCCCTCCTAACTATTATGGAAGACCACGTGAACTACCTGAGAAGGGGATATCAGCCGCGTTTGCTGATTTGAAACAACAGACGCTGACATCGCAGCTGGCCGATTTAGTATTGTGTTCGGTTCTCCAAAGGATCAAACTATATTTGATTTGGTTTTGTTTTTCCAAGTTTTGCTGCCTGAATTTTCCCTGGATCAAACTTTTTTTTCCATTCTTCGTGGATGGAAATATTCACTCTTCATAAACGTTTCATTACTCTATTTGTGTTTTGTTTTATTATTGAATTGGACATTGAGTTCCAACTCTTGATTTGGTATCTGAAACTGAACTGGACGTTGGGATGTAAGAACTCAAATCAAACTGAAACTTGATCTTGTATTTGAAATTTAATTTCAGAAATTGTGGGTTTTTTTTCTTTTCAAGTTTTGATATCATTTTGATACTTTGGGGTTTTTACTACTCGTTTTATTTGTTATAATTGTGTTTTGGTTATTTTTGATTGAAATGTCAAAAGGACAAATAAGCTAACTAATATAATACATCTTGAACTTAATGACCTGTGTGATTGAACCTAACTATAGGCGCTTTTCCACTACGTGGTATGACTCGGCTCGGCACGGCTCAGTTCGGCGCTGTTTGCGCTTCCACTGCAGTTTAGTACCGCATTAGAGTGACGTTATAGTTGCGCCGCCTCTACTGCCGTGACATCATCGTAAACGCGCCACAAACAAACACACAACAATGGAGCATATCGACGGAATGGTGTTCTTCATTCTCAGCATGTAGATGTTTTCAACAGCAAGACGAAGGTCCTGATCTTCAAACAAAAAAGTTGCGTCCGATCCTTCGCTGGCTGTGCTGATTTAAATCTATCGGGTCTGTTGTGTCTTGTGTCGCAAGTTCAGTGACGCATTAATGGCGATTTTCTCCAGCAAATCAGTGACCAACAGAGTTTACACGTCACGTGTAAACGTACACGTCTGATTGCTGGTCCAAGCGATCTCACCTAGTTAGTAAAATAATTGTAACCACGCAACATTCAGTAGCCCGCTACATTTATTTTTATTTGAATTTTTGCAGATATTTAGGATTACTAAATAGCTACAAGTAGTAATAGCGCTACGCGCCTCAAAAGGAATCGTTAAAATGCTTTTACAAAATGTCTATTCTTTCCCATTAAAATTCCAAATAAGCTTGTTTGTAAAAATAACATTTATTTTTCCATTTTCCATTAAATAGTGCTTTACCATGACTGAGGTCATGAGGTATTTATCCACAGAGTGATTAATGATTCCTTCTATAGGATATCCTGTCAGTCAGCCCTGGGAACATGAATTAATTTCAGGGGCCGCCAGCATGAGACAGCAGATCCTCTGTGTTTCTGAATAAAGCCTGAGCCTTTTGTGATCACCCATGTGTCCTTTAAGAGACACCCCTCCCCCTCTCCCTCTACCAGCGATAACCCCTTCCCCCTGTCTCCGTCCCGCTCCTCCTCTCACACCTCTCAGACATTAGCAGCTACCATGACGATACACACTCATCGTTCGCCTTCAGATGGAAGTGACGTTTGATTCAGGATTATGATGCATGATGTCATTCGACTGTGTGTTTGCGAGGAGAAAAATTGGAACCCTCTTCCCCACAGTACAATTTTCGCATAGGAATGACTGCATTGAGCCTGAATCCTTTAATCATCAATCAGCATAATGTGGGAAAAAATCTGTGGAAGCTGAAGCTGAGCATCGGAAAGAGAGAAAATATGGCTGGCGAATGAACAAGGTATGTTCAACAGGGATGTGTTACCATAACAACCTTCTCCGAAAGGGCTGCCCACTAGACTTTGTCAGTGGGCATTCCTGGGAGTGAGCAAGTGTTGTAAGGAACCCCCCCCAAAAAAAAAAAAAAACACACACACACACAGTGCAAGCTCAGCCCCAATGTGATTGGTCACACCTCCCCTTCTTTGTGTGGACCAGAGCATGCTGGGTAAGACCCTGGAGTGAATGCTCATTTGTCTGTGGAAGGCTCTCGGAAGGATCCCAAAGTCTTCTTGGATTTTAGGAGCTGGATCCGCACGGAATAAACCAAGGTAGAGCTTAATCTTCTTCTCTCTTTCATCGCAGACACGGCTGTGTTTCTGTCGCACGTTTGTCTGCATGCCGTAATTAGGCTGCGTGCCGTGGCGTTGTCAGAATGAATCACAAAAGAGGGGGTGGGGTTGATCGGGAGGTGTTTGGACAAAGAGCCCAAGCTGTGGGGGGATTGTTTACTATGGCGGCGTGAGTGTGTCTTCGGCGTGCCTCCTCCATTATCCGACGTTAAAAACGCATTGACGTTCAAGGATGGTTGTCTCTCTATCATCCTCTTTTTCTTTCCGTGTCACGTCATGCTTGATTTTTTGGCACGCTCGTGTTGTATTAACCCTGTCAGGGACGTGCTGATCTCACCAGGGCTGTGATGCAGCTGTTGCAGATAAAGTCAGGCTATGTTTTTAACCCCTCGGCACTTGTGTCTGAGTCTTCTCCCCCCATCAGACATCAGGCTAGCCCCCTGCTCCGGGCCTACTGTTAGAGGGGGGGGTGGACAAATGGAGCAGGACGGTCTGAAAATGTCTGCCATTCTCTTCCTGTCTCCCTGCTGGGGGTTAAAGCTGACAGCAACATCACATGTTTTCCATTTTGCTTCTGATAATGCCGCTCTTTGTTGCATGTGAGGTCACTTCCCGGTTTCCCAGCTATCTGTGAAAGTGTCCCTGGTTCAGTTCAGACAAGTCAGACATCTGGAAGTTTAATTCAGTATTTGTGTTTTAGCTCTTTTAAAGCTTCCCTGACTATAAAGTACTGTGCAGTGATGATATCTGGTGGCAGTACCATGATATTTTAATATATACCATGGTACTGAATGTATAAGCATCATGTATATTCATATGCCATTGTCTTCTAAAGTCATTTTTAAAAATCTTTTTTTTTTTTTTTTTTTTATGAATGTAAAGCCAAGCTTTCAGAAATTCCTGTTCACATTATTAATGGCTTATTGTGAATTTATCCTTGTTTCACCATGATAATGATAAGTAGTTACCATGATAATTTGTAAAATTGTGCCATGTAAACAATATGAGCATTAGTTTCCATGTAGTCAAATTCATGAGCAAAGGATCTTATCAAGTCAAATTTGTTTGAATATTGAAATACACTGAAAAGATCATGTTAATGCTTATAATATCTAAATACAGTTGTGCCTTAGTCTTATTAAGCTGGATGTTAATATAGTTTAGATTTTGTGATGATGCAAACGATCTAGTTAAAATATACATAATAATATATAATATTCTTTTTAATATAATTTTTTCAAGTTGTGGTCAAATGTTCACATAAATTTGCATTATCTGCAAAATGTAAATGCCAAAATAAGAGGGATCATACCAAATGCATATTATTTTTCTTTAGTACTGTCCTGAATAAGAGATTTTACATATAGTGGAGAAAGTAATAATTGAAGAAAACTTACATTTGCACACATTTACAAAATTGTACATACCCTTTATTCCTATGTTGGAACTGGATGATCCAAAACAGCTTTTGTTTGTTTGTTTGTTTTGTAATAGTTGTTTATTGCTTGTCCTGTGCTTGTTCAACTGCCTGTACTTCAGAAAAATCCCTTAGGTCCCACAAATCCTTCGGTTTTCCAGCATCTCTTGTGTATTTGAACCCTTTCCAACAAGAACTATGACTTAAGTTCCATGTTTTCACATCCAGAAGGAAAAACTATACATTAAGAGCAGGGGTCCAAACATTTCAACCGAATGAAGATCTTTCTTTTGCCTAAATATGTTTTTTGTTTGTTTGTTTTATTCAGTACTGCCCTTCAAAAGCTACAGATGCTTATAATAAATAAGTTCAACTCACCCTGATCCAAGGCATAGTATTTTTCCCTGTAGCTATTATTTTTTCCTGTAAACACCTTTTATGTGAAATATCTTATTCAGGTAAGCACTAAAATAAAGAACATTTTTATGTTTTGTATGATCTCTTATTTTGCCAAAATGATTAACATTTCACAGACACTACAAAGTGTATACAAAATGTAGACCATGTAGGCCTATGTAAGTAGATGGGCAGGAAAACAAAGACTTCAAAGCATTTACTGCTTTGAATCAATCTCTAAATTAACCCACTGAATCGACATCCAACTCCCTGCAAGTTATTTTTCTGTATGATGTCTGTCTTGAAATGAACCATAATTCGTTTACAGAAGTTGAGCACAATTGTCGTTTATCAGAATCAAGTATATTTGTTGGTAGTTTTTTTCCCCAGTAGTGTTTTTTATGTCTTTTAGCCCAGTTTGATGGCGATGTTTGAGTTTCAGGACTCATTGTAATGCAAAGAGCCGGTCGCATCCTGCTGCTGAATGCTATCACCACCATCACAACACGCATGGACCATCAGAGAGATCAAAGCTCACTCAGGAAGCAGAGAGCAGCTCCTCCCCTCTGTAGTCTTTCACTACGCCTATTGTGTAATGAAACCAATTTTTTTGGAATAAGACCCCGCTTGATCTGAAAACAGCGTTTCTGCCAAAGTACACTTGTGTGGTGAGGAAAAACGAAATGGCTGTTTGAAGATTTGGATCATTATTGCCTTTTTCTTAGTTTCTTGATGGAAGCTTTATTTTTCAAACCTACGTAGTGTGCTTTAAGGCAAGCATTGCTTAATCCCGGCTTACCTTTCAGCAAATCAACTAATTTGCAAATCAAAAAAAGTATCCATGATCCACCCTGATAAGATTTTTGTGTCCCCTTCGCTTTGTTTTCTACACCAGTGCAGATAAGGTTTTCTAGTCGAGGAGCTCTGTGCTAGATATATTGTAGTGATGAACTGTGAGAAATCGCTCTGACCGCTGACGAAGTGATGTTTGGACTGCAGTGTGTTTACTATACAGTGTCTGTGGTCACGAGTGACTGGGCTGCTGGACCGCAGTCCCAGTCGGGCGGCTGAAGCTCTTTCCTGGAAGGAGAAGGAAAACAGTGATGTCAGTGTCTATGAGGAGAGGTGGTCTGGTGCAAAATATCTCTCTGGGGAGTTAGAGAGTCCTGCACTGGTGAGGATGAGGAAACTGCATTAAATGATTTAAATGTATGCATGATTGGAAAGTTTAAGCCTAGTTAATGTGTTTAGTTTTGCAACTTTTACTAAAAATATGTTTGTTCATGTATATTTTATATATATATATATATATATATTTGCAGCATATTCTGGCCAGGAACTTTTTTTTTGATGAGCAAAGTGAATACAGGTTATATAATACAGGGGAATTTATATAAGATGGTTGATGACACAATAAGTGACCTGTGTAGAAAAAGCTTTACAGTAAGATTTTGTGTGTTAACATTAATGCAGTAGCTAATATAAATTAACGGTGAAGTTTAGAATTACTCTATTAGTATAGTTTAGAAGTCTTTATTAGAAAATGCTTTATTATATTTAGTAAATGAACATTTATCTTTATCAAAATATTTATACAATTAAAAATACAAAAAAAAAGAAAAAATTAAAAGAATTTTTCAAATTAGGCTTATTATTTTAGTACACCAGGTTAAATGTTAGGTTGCCAAATATTTGAAACGAAATAAGTTTAAAGTTTGTAATATTTTGTTTCAGTTAAAGTTTCTTATTTCGAGTAATGAAAATAGTTTTTGTTAACTTTAACTGAGAATATTTAATTGAGGAAAAATTATTAGTAATTTATTGCTTTTGGCTGAATAGAATTCTAGATTATAAACCAACATGGAATGTTTATCTCATTGAATTCCTACTAAGTGCCTCAAATTTAGTATATTTCAAATTATATAATGCAACTAACCTAGACAAGTCTATTTGATTAGTTCTTCCTTCCAGCACAACTTAAACAAGCCAGCAATTGTTGTGTTTGTGTGCAGTAAACAGTGTGCGGCCCATGCATAGTCAGGTTGTTCACCAATATGTCTTCAGACTCTTATGTTGCCCTTAAGTCTGATATTTCTCAGGTGACCTGGTAGTAAAAAATCTTTAATTCTGCATATGTTTGTGCTGTGATCGCAAGAAGTGCTAACTTGTCTAGTGTTACTTGAACACCTGGGTTTTTTGAGCAGGTTTGGCAACCTCCTGGCACCAGGCCAGACTGTAAATGGGACACCTTTGCATATCTATAGTTAATGTCTCTGCTAGAAGGAACGTAACCTTTCATGTTCATCTACAATCAGAGTCCTACATCTACCGTCCCTGATACCCTGCATCAAACAGATCTTAGAGCAGTGTTTCATCTTTATCGGTCTGCCCACCTGTCTGATTGTTGCTTTCCACCTTCGCATGGACACTAGTTTACTTTGTGCACTCCTCACATGTGTTTTGTTCTAATCAGCTTAGCCTTGTTCTTCACCATCCAGAAAGGTGCATTACCGGCATGTCCTCACTTTGCACACCCGATAAGCCCGATTTGGATTCTAAGAGACGGGGATTCATGCTGAGCTTCTTACCCAGGTGCCAAGGCCTGCTGGCTGGGAGTGTTGCCTCCTCTGGGTGTCTCATCCAGGGTCTGTACTGGAGGTTGTAGCACCAGATGTTCTGTGCTATTTTTGGGAGAGGTCTTTGAGTAGAACAGAATGTGGGTCGGTCTGGAGAGCAAGTGTAAAGGATGATTGAGTTGTGTCAAGGGCAAAGATTTAATCTTAGCAGGTTAAAGGTGGGATCTGTCATTTCCGCTGCAGCGCTTTTCAAAAAGTGTTTTTGTTGCACTGCCAGCAATTTCTGGTTGACTGATAAGGTCTTTTAAATGTCATTGCAAATTGCGACCAATATAATGCTGATATACATAATACAAAAAACTGAAAG